>APFE031209055.1:71930-148440 GCA_000404065.3 Pinus taeda
TTTTTTTTTTAAGAAAAAAAAAAACATGAAATTTCATTATCTTTGGATATAAAATTCATAAAATTTATTGTTTTTCCAACTCTTTTTATTCATTTTTTCATAACAAACTTTTATTTAACATGTCATTTTTAGCAAAAAATCTTGAAATGCACATTTTTTTAATTATATCTATATGTACAATGTTTATTTTTTGTCGAGTCTTTAAATTATTATTTTTAGTGACAATTATTTTATGTGTATTGAAGTATTTTTTTTTGTCAAGTTGTTTGTGATCCCCAGGCTTGCCCTATGGCTTGAGGAGCCACGACCCAGGAGCATCTAATACTTCAAAGCCACCCGGGGATCACACCCAGCCTGGGCCGCACCAGCCCTGAGCTAACTGGATTTTTTGTCATGTCTCCTCCCCCTAGCACAGGGCACAACTACCCCCCGCGAGGTTTGATCCTAGGTTGCCTTGCTAATGAGGCTCATCCTCAAACGGTTGTGCTAGTGGGACTTGACATGTGTATTGAAGTATTTTTTTGTTTGTAAGTTTGGTAGGATTACATCTTCAACATGTCTAATATATCACCCCGATCAAGGCGGGGAATTGAACCGGTGACTTCACATCAAGGAGTGCCTAAACCGAGAACCCAATCATCGTTTATCCAATACCCCGTGGACGTGTATTGAAGTATTAATTAACAATATATAACAATAAAAATATTAATTCAAAATAATTAAATTTAAAAATTTTTTTAAACTTTGCAAAAAAATATAATTTATTATTATAAAAAAATGTTGCAAAGAAAAATAGAAAATACAACTTTGGAAAACCCTTAAAAAACAAGCATCTTAGGATGCAAAACAAGAAGAGGAATAATACAACTTGAAAAATGGTTAAATAATTAATATTATAAAAAAATTGTGCATACTTAGGACATAAAACAAATTAAAGTGTGAAAAATATGCCTAAAAATAAAAAATTGATGTTACTTTCAAACTCCACATAAAAATCACGAACATTTAAAAAAAATTATCCATACTTTATATATTAAAAAATTTAAAGTGTCAAAAATAAGCCCAAAAAAGGGGGTTTATGTTGCATCAACATTTTTCAAAATTGGAATGAAAATCACTAAAATTTAAAAAAAAATGTGCATACTTAGTACATAAAAAAAAATTAAAGTGTCAAAAAAATGCCCCAAAAAAGGGTGTATTCTGAAACAACACTTTTTAAAATCAGTTGATTTTTCGCAATCTCTAAAAAAGTGAGAACTCGGTCAAGTTCTCATTTGACTGGTAATTGTGTTTAAACAAATTTTGACATTATATCACAAGGTATCTAGTAGTTTTACATATTGACCATGTTGCTATAAAATATTTAATAAATATACCATTATAATGATAGAGTTACAAGAAGGTTGTTGTGATTGGAGTAATTCGACATTACCATCTTAAACAAACAAGGAAAGGAAAATGTGGTGGTTGATTTTCTCCCTAGATTAACATCTAATGATAATGAACCACATTTAGAAGATAACTTTCCTTATGAATATCTCTTTTCATTATCTACTAATTCTCTATGGTTTGTACATATTGCAAATTACTTGGCTACATGCAAGTTTCCCCAACACTTGACTCAAAAGGAGCATCAAAAAATGAATAAACATAGTTGGAGATTCTTATGGATAGATGATTGTATTTTCTACACTGGCCTACTAGACCTGATCATTGAAATATGTGTGAAAGAGGACAAGATTCAGGACATGCTAAAAGCTTTCCATGATGACCCTTTAGGGGGTCACTTTACAAAAAAGCAATTGGGTAAAAGGCCCTCCATCGGGGATATTATTGGTCCACTATATTCAAGGATGACAAGCAATATGTGAAGAGATGTGAAAACTATCAACACATGGGAATGCCTTTATAAATAGATGATATTTCATTACAATTAAAATTGGTGTTATATCCCTTTGATATTTTTTTACGGATAAAGTCACCCTAGGGTCTTGGGTTGAGAACCCCAATAGAGAAGAGGGCTTACAGCATAAATAGGCATGCAAACAGGCAATCCTAATACTTAAACTACTGAAGTAGGAAGAAGAGCTATTACCTGGAGGTACTACGTTTGAGGTCATTCCCGTAGGGTCCAAACCCTCTGTTTCTTCCAATGCTTTAGAACCTGCAACTCATTCAAGAAAAGCATATGCAACAACAATAATAGAAAGCATGTTGATGATATAGGTGTTAGGTCATATAAGCATGTAAGTAAATAAGCATTAACATAAGATTCGTAAGCAAATCATAACATAGATTAATACATTAAGACATTAAATATCAGGAACAAAAAAACACCTCTTTATTGATGTAAAGAAAAAGTACGGAAGAACTACAACTTGAGTCGTCCGCTAGCTCCAAGCAAAATGTCATCTGGATCCGTCCTGCCTTGGCTTCAACAATCCTCCTTCATTGGTATACACAAGGATGCCATAAAGGGATGAAGGACATATCGAGAAGGAAACTGAGATTTTCTATGACTTGGGAGTGCATAAGGCACAAGGATTTCTTTAGAATTGATCAAGGATGTAATCAACTATAATATCAATATCCAATCTCTTTCTCCTCTTAAGCCTTCCCGCAAAGGTCTATTTATACTTATCCAAATTAGTTTTTCAGTTGGGAAACAGTTGGGCCATGGGCTACAGTAGGTAAGTAAAAGGTAAAACCCATAAACCTCGCCCGAATTTAAGGAGATTATATATTTTTTAATGTTTTAACACATATACATGGTTTGGGTATAGATTGACCGGCGTGTACACACAATTTATACAAGGAAAAACAGCGTATGGAATTTAAAACATTGTTTTTTTCAAATTTGGACCAAGTCTGGAAGGGAAGGGTTTCCCTAGGCCATAACACAGAGAATCAAATCTACCAAGGGTGGTAAATGGTGCTATAATAGATTCCCCCTTATATATGAGGTCAAAAGGGGTACATGATGGCCGAAATGTATTAAGTGTATAGAAGGAATCATGCCAAGACTTGAGAGGAGTTCACCAAAATTCAGCCTGCCAAGCCAGTGGAAGAGATCAAAAGGAAAGTTGTTGTTTGCAGCGAGCATATCCATGCTCAGAGATAACAAATAATGCCTGCATATCAAATACAAAAAATGGATCCAACATGTATACAAGTATAAAAGGACTAAAAATACATAGCGGATCATCCGATCATATTTATAGAAGTACATGTCTTAATATCACATATAAAGGACTATTCAATGATGTTGAAGTAGAAAGTTGATCACTGAAGTCATCAAGTTGATCCAAAAAGTACCAAGTCAAATGGTGGAACAAATGGTACTACACGCAACTCGGGTGCCAACATATAGGATGTTTCTGTAACAAACTGCAACATATAAGGTGGATGGTATCACTGGCAGAAACAGGAGGGACTAGCAAGTGAACCAACAAATGCTGATGCAAATCCGAGGTCTTCACCAACTGTTGTGGTACATTTCTACACAATGGGAATAAATGATCTAAAGTCGACCATGTGAGAAATTATTTGATTACTGGTCATTGATGTATATTGTTAACAAACACGATACTACTCACCGATAATGATGACAAGATCCAAGGTACCTAGTACAATATAACAAGTGAGAATAAATGAGCTAAAATCAAACACTTGGAAGAATCTATCATTCAGGAGACAATGATGTCTTCCCATTGTCGATAGCGAAGGAGTCTGCCACTGATGACTGTAAACCCTAAGGTACTGCCAAATGGACTCTAGACCTTGTTCCCAAAGAAATGAGTTGAAGTTGATGGGAAAATATATGCTGGAAGGATGGAATTAAGACATCCTTCATCAATCCAACATGAGTGTAAACCGTAGGCCAATAATGTGGAAGGAATCGGATGAAGAAAGATTAGTAACCCAAACGAAGCATGTTTCCAACGTACACAAGATGTAGCTAGTGCATGATAGAAACCCTCTGAACCAACCAATAATGAAAGTTGACACAGAGGCGAGGAATCCACCAATAGGGTCAAATGGAATCCAAGGTACTGCATGAATCCCAATGTGTGATAATGAAATCTGACGTCGAATCCAAGGGAAACCACTCAGTCAAAGGCCCATGATACTGATCGATGTTGAGCACAAGGTGACCTATCAATAATGAAAATAGGGCCAGGGTGCGGCTCTAGGTCTACTCTTAGAGAAATTTTTCATAGTCGATAAGAGCAAGACCCGCCAGCAAGACATCAATGGAGACCTTCTCAAACTAGCACGAGCAAAGGACCAAATAGTTGATATGATAATGAACATGACTCTGACAACCAGGGATGGCTGACTGAAAATGAGTTAAGAGACACCGCAAAAAGGCTGACTCAGGTTTACTTCCCTTGAACAAAATCACGACTCAAATGCGACAATATGGTAGCATATGATAACTTTGTATAAGTTTGTCATGCAAGAGGCATGAACAAAATCTCCATATGATTGGAAGAGATAACCAACCGGAGGAGCACTAACTCAATAACAAGGATAAGGCTCTCCTACTTCAAACTAAAGCCCATCCCAATGGAGGAAAGACTTAATTTGGAGTGCTTTGTTCAAGGGTGACACAACTGACTCTAGTTTCCATCAATCATGGAAGTAATGTCCCGTTCCCACTCTTTTTTGAATATGTAATTTTTTTTTTGTCTTTTTCATATTTATAAAGCTTGAAAAAAATAAAAGAATGTCTATGGTACAACGGAAATAACGAGTGTCCAAATATAGATGCACTAGTTCCTAGGAGGGGAACATTCTTATGCTCAATTCAAGGTGACGAAACTGGTCAGTGACGCTCAAAGGAATTTCCTTTTCATGGGTAAGAGGGTGTCAAGTTGCAGAGGCTAAGTGATTGCAAGGTTAATTCTACAAAAGACATGGTCAAAAGGTGTCTTGAACACGAGTCCAAGTGAAGTCGACTTAAGGCCAAAAGGTACAAACAATCAATATGCAATGCAACAGTACAACTCAACACAAAGGAGCCTCTAGGGTATAAATCTAGAAAAATATTGAAGAAGTAAGAGAATGAGTCTTCAATGCACAAGTCATAGAGGGACTAAAGAGGACTCCTGAGCCTACGCAATATAGCAACATGGGCAACATATGCTAGCAAGGATGTAACTAAGATGCCCATGTAGAGGTTGGCTCTACCATCATATCATGATTTTACAAGTTAGCAAGTGAAAATGGTTTTAGAACCAAGACATGATGGGGTCGACCTGTGGAAAAAATATAGCAGTATGGAGGCTAGTATGAAAAATGCAGTGTAAAATGATATTCCCTAACCTATATGCCAGTGAAAAAATGAGACCTTAGGTTTGACCTCGACACAGGCGTCACGGAAGAGACACATAAGGAGCCACAACAGAGACTGAGAGGACCCTCCATGCTTTCCAAAGAAACTTGGTGAGGTTGATGCACCAGGTACCTATGTTCGCGATAGAAGACCTTCGAGAGTAGATGTAAAGACGTGTGGTAGGAGTACCACGTAATTGGGTGCGGCTATTGGCGTGAAAGAGAGCATAGTGTGATTGAAAATGAAGTAATGGAAGATACAAATGCATTAGATGCCTTACAAGGATGCAGATTATTGAATTTTTTCGAAATGCCTAATATAAAGGAAAATACTAGGTTTCTTGATATGCTAATCCACTAATGGGATCCAGAAGAAGATGCTTTTGTTATTGATCAGATGCCTCTAAGGATTGAAGTAGAGGATATCTATTTCATCGTAGGTCTTCCCCAAAGAGGAGACAGGATCAACTCAATAGGAAGAATAAGAGGTAGTCTTGGTGTGGAAGACTATGTACGCATCTACTATCCAGGAAACACCAAGAAGATTGGAACACAGATTCCAATCAAACATGTAGAGTCTATCCCTGAGAATCCTTCTTTTTACCATTTCCAGAGTAAATGGTTCAACTTCTCTACATTAGGCCTCTCGTGTTTCAATGAGTCTTCCAGTGGAGTGTCTCACGACATTATTTGATTGGTGCACACCCCTCTTAGCCAATATGAAAAAACAACTTACTTCTATCCAAAAAGGTTAGACAAAGAACTTTGGATATGGAACCATCTTGTGTTCCTTATTCTTTGAGAGAGTACCAGGGCTTCAAACCAAGGTATTATCCACCATCAGTAGCCCAAGGGATCCACAAATGGGCAAGTGGGTTGATCTAATGAAAAGACTAGGGCACAGTGAGGTCCCTAGGAATAGGAATCATAAAATATATACTATGTGGATATGAGGGAAGCTATTTTCTTCTTCCTACATTTGTTTGTGACAGATATTTTGTAGCTAACATCTATAGGTAGTGCAAGACATGTTCTACCCTTTTTTACAAGAATAAAAAGACGTAATTAAATTATTTACCCTTTAATGTATCAACTATATTAGTAATAAACTCTTCCCACTTAATAGAATTCTCGGAAATGATCAATACATTTAACCTAAGTGAAGCATAACCTATCAAAAATTTTGATCCTAAAGGACTATTTTTTGAACAATTGGCATTTATGATGTAAAATAATATTTTCACCAAGATCATGGAAGAAATTAGAGTTAATGACCCAAATACTACTAAAATGAGAGACAAACAAATATGTAATGAAGATTTAGTAACTGAAATGAGGTTCGGTTCTCAATGCCAAAAGACAATAATGAAAAAAAGAGGCATAAATGCAAACAACAGAGAAACTTCTTCTCCCCCTGGGCATGTAGGATTTCCCCCTTTTCTTAAAAAAATCAAGGCCCAAGTAAGAGTAGAGAAGAGAATAATAAGGACATGTGCATGGAGGAGGTGATGGAGATGACCTCCACCATATTAACATTGAGAAAACACATGCAATAACATAGCTCAAAAGCAAGAGAAGTCAAAGTAACAAGGGTTCACAAAATTACAAAGGATTAAGATATATTGTTTACATGGAAGTAGACAGTGCTAAGAGTACCTAATTTGGTAGCATTGAGATTCGCTAAAATCTATAGGATAATAGAACAATTAGCTCAAGAGGAACCAATTTTTTTTAAGAACAATATTTAACAATTCATAATGCCCAACATAATAAAGAAGAAATAAAGTTGCAGATAAAAAGGGTTCTTTTGAAAAATGAGAAATTAATTTAAAAATGGAATTCAGAAGTAGATGTTTCGAGATTTGGACCCTCTACACTCCAAAATTACATATGACTACTGGGGATGTTCTTATGTTAGAATAATCATCACATTGAGAGAAGGGGTGAGCCAGTGCAATAGCCAATTATACCAATTCAAACAATTTTAGAATTTGATGATAACAGGAAATCACATAATATAAATACACTTCATCATCACATCAAAACATGAAAACATTAGATTTACATGGAAACCCTTATGAGAGAAAACCACAAATATTTTTGTATGCTTCAATCTTTGATACATTAGTTTGTAGGAACTAACCACTAAAATACATTTACATGCAACAACCTTGATAATATACAAGCACTGACTTTTCCTAGGCTCCAACCTGATTGAGGCACCAACCTCAATGGAGGTATCCACCTCCTTCTCCAAACTATAGTGGATCACTTTTCACAATCTTTCAAACTAGATCCATAAGCTCAACATAGTAAACCTCTTCCAAATCTAATAATATCAACAAAACTTCAACCAATTATTCAAACATCAATATTAACTCATTCTTCACTTCTTGTATCGAGAACATTTTGTCAATAATGAAATAAATACAACTTATTGACCTAAAAAACCTATCATCATGACCTTTCATGCCCCCCATATAGATCACATGAAAATTCAAACAATTTTCCCCTCTTTCAAAAATCAAATTTCCCTCAAATTAAACCCACAAAACATTATAAGGATTAATCATTCTACATAATCCACATTTTCAGTTTGTTATCTACAAATTGTACCTTTCTAGCATGCATTCTAAAAAATGCACCTCTACAATTTTTCAAAAAGTTCAACCAAATACACTCCTAAGAGGAAAAAATTATTTTCAATGGACCCAACCAGGCTTGAACCAGAGACCTTCCATCATGCTACAAGGTGTAATACCAACTCAACTATGGGGAAATTTGTTTATGGAAATCATTAACATCTATTAATAATGTGATTGCAATTGCAACCGAGTCAAAAAGGGTATTCCTTTGGTCTTAACCATCAAACCAAAATATATGTTGCATACCAGAATTGAACCATGGACCAAATCACTACTAGTGAGCGCCAGCATTGCAACAAGAATGTTGCAACTCCTAGGCTTCCAACTTTACTCAACCTGGTAGTTCGTAACAAACTTGGAAGCGTCGGTGATATATGCAAGTACTAGTTCTCACTGCAGTTTTTCACTTGGTCAGCCAGCGCAAGAACACTGGGAGCTCAAGCCAACTTCTATAGATTTCAAAAGAAGCTCTATGTGATGAAAGGAAAGAAAGATTACTCTACAGATGCTATTCTCACTGCAGAAAGGAGAAAGACTAGAATGTAAAGCAAAACCTAGTAAACCCTAATTAACAAGCTAATTCTACTTTTGCCAAAAACACTATGAAACCCATGAAATAAATGCCATTACCTAATCAAGGAAGTAAAAAACATCTAACCATGCTATTTCTAGAAGTAAATAAGCAAAAAACATGTTTTTGGATTTTTATGTGAATTTAACATGCATCTAATTTATTGTGTGGCAGTGAACAGGTGGTGTTGGAGGGTGGTTTTGGAGCTTGGGAGGATGTAGGATGGTGTCGATGGGTCCTCAGAGGTCTTAGGTGGCCTTCTAGAGGATTTTCCCACACTCGGCCTTCAAAAGGAAGCCTACAGGAAAAACTACAGGAGGACACAGGAAAACTACATGAGGAAAACAGGGAAACTACAGGAGGCCTACAGGAGGAGGCCGAGAGCAATTTTCGCTATTTTGAAGGGGTGAGAGTGCATGGAAAAAGTGGATGAAGGTTGGAATGAGGTGTCAGGGCACCTAAGGTCTGCCATGAATCACTAGGAGAGAGAAAGATGATTAGGTTTGTTGAAGGAGAGAGGAAGAAGTTCTATGAAAAATGCAAGAAACTATGGCAGAATTGAGGTGAGGTTTGGGAGACCTAGCGGGCATGGATCAGATGGAGGGTGTGATTGTTGGTAAGTTGGCCTACTGATGGAAAAGATCTACTGCATAAAAACTGACATTCAACCAAGAAAATCAAGCAACCAATGAAATGAGTGCATCCTAGGAAAAACAGAGTTTTGCATTAAAATGGCCTCAACTATGATGTGTGAAAGGAAATGCTAAGAAATGTTGTAGGAAAGGAAAGTATGCAAAAGGACTAGTGCAAATTAGGAAGTGAACATGATAAAGAAGATCTAAAGCAAAGCACAACTAGACTATCAATCTACTAGAGAGCCGCAAACACTATAAGTCCTAGGAATGAGGAAAATCTATGTTTTTGGGGCAGCAAGAGATTCTTTGCCTCAAATCATGGCCCCAGAGGGAGGAAGAGAGGCCAAGGCACTATTTCTAGCCTTTTGAATCTTTTCTGATCACTACTTAAACTGTTATAAAATAGTAAGCTCGAAATTTGAGCAGAGTTTACACAAGCAAAAAAAATTCGACCCTAGTGAGGCCCTAGGCCTCCCTACTTATACATCTGAAACTACCAATAGCTTCCTTAAAATCAGGGAGGCTTGGCTCGCAAAACTTGAGATAACTCTCAATCATCTTCCACTTGCTCGGCTGCCTTCTAGTGCATGATTCGACTGCTTGTACTCCAAGCTAAATGAAGGGGAATTTGAAGTGAGGAGCAATAAATGAGGGGGATTCCCTCCTATAAGTCCTCTCCTCTATCTACTTAGAGTTATTGCTACAGTTGGACCATTAAATCCTTTACTTTGACCTCAAAATCCATCAATAATCTGCATTAAATACATGTTAGACCACATGGCATAATAAATAACTCAACTTACCCTATAAGCATAAATATAATCAGAAAATCATACATTAAGCTAAGAGAATGGTTGATTTGACTAGGTTAGGAGGTAAAATGAGCTCATATAATTACCCATTTATGAGGCTCATCATCACCCCCTACTGAAGGTGTTGCTCATCCTTTGAGCAACCTAGTCAATCTCTTCATCTTTTATGCCCCTGGTGGCCTCCCTAGCATTCCAGGCTTCTGATGTGGTCTGCTCATGTTCTCCATAGAATCCTGCCTTTCTGCCAATGTCCTTCCACTGCTCCTTCTCTTCTTCTTCTCTTCTACCTTTTAGCATGCCTAATATGAGTGGAGGACTCAGTTTGAGGCCAATCCAATTCACCTTTAGTGTTTGGATGGAGCGTTTGTACAGTGGCACTCTTTTCAATGCCTCCTTCAGCCTCACGGGGGAATGGTATTCTCTGATCTGCAAGCTGTGGGGTAGGGTGTTCCATCTTCTCATGCATGTATGCACATAGTCATCCCCAAGTAGCCTAAGCATATATTCAAAGTGTGCAATGGATTGTGCCTGATTGGCTAGATACTTAGGGGCAATCTGAGGGTCATTCGCAAGTAGGTTGTGTGTGCTGATGAGTGCCATAGGATCTAATGGCTCAGATCTTATCATCAATGGTTCATTCTACTCTTTTATTAACAATCTTTTCATTTCTGCTGCCCTCAATTCTTCATGGTTCATCCATGATGTCATGGCCATTAAATGCAGATCCCCTAGCTTGGCATTGGGGTCCCACACATTTAGGTATGTGAGGACCATGTTGTGTAGATAGAACTCTGCCATCTTTGCTTTGTCCTCAGAGGTGCTTTGGTCACACAAATCCATGAACTGCATGTAGTCTTGGAAGGGCATTGTGCCTCTTTGTGCCAAAGCTTTTATCTGGAATTGAAGCCATTGATCCTTCAGATAGAGGCCATAAGATTTGGCTGGTGTTCTACATTGTAATGCTTCCATGGATAAGCTGGCCATGTATGCCAAATGAGTCTCTTTCTCCTGTAGCTGCCTCCTTAGTATTTCATTCTCATTCTCAAGGTGGCTTCTTGTGATGGCTTCTATGTCTCTGAGAGCACTCAATTCCCTGCCCATTTCCCTGAGTTTGTTTTCCATATGTCCAATATCCTCAACTCCTTTGGACTTGGCTATCTGCATCCACCTATGCGTTCTCACTCTTTCTTTTTCCAATTCGAAAAACAGTGGAATTGCAAATTTCTGTGGGATTATCTTACCTCCCTCAAGTATTTTTTTAGTAGGAGGTAAGATTAGGCTAGGGGTCAGGTTCTTGTAGCTCTTGTGCTTCCTCTTTCACCTCTAGTTATCTTCCTATCTTCTCCTCAAGTTTTTATGTCTCCTGTAGTCTGGATAATGTCTCCTGTAGGACTGTTTAAGCCTCATGTAGGTCTAATTTTGGGTCCTATAGAATTGACTTTCCCTTCCATGTAGTAGATCTTGTAGCCCCCCTTTCATACGTTATGGATGTCTTGGAAGGAGATTCTTTCACCTTGGCAGATGGTGAATCTTCAACGATAATGAGGATCTTTGATGAGGTCTGAGGTTTTCCTGTTTTAATTCTGGTACTATTCCTTGCCCTGAAATACATGGAGGTTTTCCTTTTTCTCTTATGCTTCTGCTTAACTGGTGTGCTGAGGGTAGTGAGGGAAGCTATTGCTTCTCTTTCCAAAGTTTCGGGGGACTCTTCTCTTTGCTCTGCCCTCTCTGCCTCCTTTTCTCCCTCTTCTGTCTCTTTTTCCCCCTCCTACTATGTCCCTTCAACTCTCTCCTCCTCTATTTCTTTTCTTTCCTCCTCCCTCTCTTGCTCTACTATGCCACCACTGGCTTCATCTTCTCCTCCTTGATTTTCTCTCTCTTCACTGACAGCAAGGCTGACATCATAGGCTAATGCCTTGATGTCATCCTCAGTTGTCATATTTCTGAAAGCTTCCCATGCTATAGTGGTTGTAAGTGTATGGAGGGCTTCTTCTACTAGGATTTTTATTAGGCCATGGTGAGCTAGCTACTGCGAATTTCCTGCTTGTACCTTGGTGCTGGAGTCAATGAGGGACTGAAGGAGAAGTAAGGGATACTGAGCTTTTGATGTGCTGGGGTATCCATGCCATACCTCAAGTCATGGAGGATTCTGAAATGATATCCATAAATAATGTTGTGCCTCCCCTCACAAGAAATGTATTTGATCACTTGGTAGCTAACCTCATCCCAGGGATCTGGTATACTAGCCCTACAAATTCCATTCTTGTCTTCAACAGGGGTTTCATTATTTTGGAAAAATTTCTTCTTGGTGTCCTGGCCAATTGGTTTCTCATCTTTACTCCAAGGCAGCCCAAGAGGAAGGGTAGTGACCCTACTGATGAATTCTGGGGTTATTTCAATGGATAGGCCTCTAATGGTTACAGTAGCATGAGTTTTTGTGTGAGGGACAAGAGAGAGAGAAAATTCTTGGGAAATTTCATAATCAAACCCTCTAAACTTCTCAAAGAAATTCATCCAGTTTTCCCTTGTAAATATGTCCACCATTTGAGGATGTGCATGGAGCCTAGTGGAGTTAGTGGGCTCTTTTCTCATAAACCCCCCTATCATACTACCTATGCTTCTTTTGAAAAACCAAATATGGAGGTGGAGACAAAGAATTTTGGGTGAAGTAGAAAATCAGAGGGGACTGTGCTTTTTTTTTTTAAAACAGAAATTCCTTTTATGTATTTCTACCCTCCTAAAGACTTATTTCATCCTCAAATTGAGACCAATTCTTTCACATTTTGATATTCAACATAGGGAATTCATGAATCCTACGTCTTCAGATTGCAATTCGTGCAAAAAATCACATTTTCTCCCTTCAAAATGACTCACTGCCCTTCCTGTAGATTTCGTATAGGTGCTCCTGTAGAAAATGCCAAGAGCAAGAATATGGAGGAAATCAATGGAGGATGGTGGTTATGAGGCTTCGAGGGCATAAGAGGACTTCTATGTGGCTGAGTTACAAGGAGGAAATGAAGAAAAGGTGGTGAGAATGCACGGGGAGGAGTGTTCATTACCTTTTATGGATATTTTCAGTTATGAGTGTTGAGCTGGCAAGGTGTACATTGCCTGAATTAGGGCCATCGGTCCCCACCTACTCGGTCATCATGACCCTTCCTCATAATCATCCCTCATTATTGCATCGGAGTTAACTCTTCCTCCCACTACCTGTCCTTGGCATCTTTTTCTTAAGTTGGTTGTGCGCACGTGTGGGTGATATCTCAGTTAAGTGGATTCAACTCAATGAAGGTGGCCAAGGTAACTGGCCACCTTTCCTTCTTTTGATTTCAACCATCTCATTGCCTTCATATGATTCCTAATTACACAAATGCAGATAGATGGGTGATTTAGCTACTTACCTGTAATCCAAGTATATTTGCTGCCATCAACTGTGAGGTGTTGTGGCTTCCTTTGTTGCATGCCTTCATTTCCCTTCATGCGTGCTTTCTCTGCTTGCTAATGTGTTGTTGTGTTTTTTTAGGTTCTTATTTTGCTGGATATGAGCTACATGTGCATTTTCAACTTTTAGATGTGTTGTCCCTTTCTACTGGTGCTAGACTTCTATGGGATCAGTTGCTACAGGAATTCCTACAGGAGCTCCTGTAGCTGTTTCTGCCCTTGAAATTTCAGCTACTTCCTTGTGCTTGGAGCTAGAGAATGATGCCAGAGGTGGAGATGAATGATGGAGGGATAGTAGGTAAGCTTCAGGTGAAGTTGATGGTTCCTTTTTCTTGTTTTATTTTTGTTTTTTTTCAAAACTGAAAAACTATTTTTCGGTGGTTTTTTTCTTGGAAAGGGAAAAACAATTATGCTTGGAGTGTGCTGCAGGCTTGGAAATGATTGCAAGGAGGTTTGGACATGGTAAGAGGGATTATAGGTTCCTCATGAAGCTTTCCTTGTCCCTCAAACTGCCTTCTGTAGATACTTTTGGCTCTCTGTAATTCCTACAGGAGCCTCCTATAGAAAACACAGAGCCTCTTGTAGAAAACACAATTTTGGAAGAAGAGGTACAGTGGGGTGAAAGAGATGCCAAAAATGATGGAGGAAGGTGTGGAGAAGATGAGATGGATGCTGGTATGAATGTCAAGGTCCCCTTGGCACCTTCTTCTGCTCCCTGTAGTCCTCCTGCAAACCTGCAATGCAATAAAAATTCATTTTTTTCTTTCTCCTTTTTTTTTTTTTGAAAACAACTAGGGTGCCTCCAAGGGAGGTTTCACCTTAATGGCCTACCCTGGGTGCCTCCAAGGGAGGTTTTCACCTAGGGATCTTATTCTTTTTCTTTTTCTTATTCTTTTTTTTTTTCTTTTTTTTTTTTGACATCACTGGGCTACCTTAGAAGAGGTTTTCAACCCAATGATGGGACTCAAGCACCTCATGGAGGTTTTCACTTGAGTCCCTAATTTTTCTCTTTTTTCTTCAGTGAGTGGGTGAAGTGGAAGCTAAGACATGCTCCATTACCATCACTGTTTTATTCAAATCTTCAATAAACTCTCGCTTGGAGAGGGGTTTCTTGTAGACTTACAACCGATGTCCATTGACAAGCACGGGGATGGCTTCATCATCAATGGTTCTAATCAGAACTAAACCATTGTCATTGCATTTCTCCACAGTGTAGGGTCCTAGCCATCTTGTCCTCAACTTTCCTTTGAAATCCTTATATCTTGAATCATAGAGTAGTGCCCAATCTCCCTCTTGGAATTTTTTCTCCCTAAGATTTCTGTCATGCTGTATCTTTCTCTGAAGTTGAACTACCTCTGTATGGAGAAGGGCTTGCAATCTATATTCATCCAATCCATTGAGCTAAAGTAATATCTCCTTTTTTGCATGGTTGAGGTCTAGGTCCAGCTAAGCTGCCATCCTCAGGGTATTGAATTCGAACTCCATTAACAACAAAGCCTTCTTCCCATAGACTAGTTCATAGGGGGTGAACCCGGTGGTGGTCTTCCATGTTGTGTTGTAGGCCCAAGTGGCCTCAACTAATCTGTCTGCCCAGTATGTTCTGTTGCTGCTCACTACCTTGGTTAGGATCCCTTTCAATGCTCTGTTAGTGACCTCCACTTGCCCATTGGCTTGTGGATGGTAAGGGGAGGAAGTCCTGTGCTTGATCTTATGATGTGTGAGTAGGTCTTCAATTAGGTTGGAAGTGAACTTACTGCCTTGGTCTGTGACCAACTCTCTCAGATACCTGAACTTGTAGAATATCATTTCCCTCAAAAACTCAGCTACTTTTTCCTATGTCGCTGCTTTGACTTCTTTTGTCTTTGCCCACTTTGTCAGGTAGTCGGTGCACACAATGATGTATTGCTTCTGCTTTGAAGGGGGGTTGATAGGCCCCACAATGTCCATGCTCCACTTCTCAAATGGCTTAAAGGTCACTTGAGGTTGCATGGGCATTTCATCCTTTGGAGTAGGTTTCCCCAACCTCTGACAACGATCACACTAGCTTGTGTATCTCCTCACTTCCTGATGAACAGTGGGCCAGTAGTAGTCTTCTTGCAATATCTTTAAGGTGGTTCTTTTTGCTGCAAAATGACCTCCACAAGGCCCATCATGACAGACTAGGAGGATGTCAAAGACTTCCTCCTCCTTGACACATCCTCTCAAGATCTGATCTGGGCCAAGTTTGAAGAGATTGCCTCCAATTCAGGTGAAAGGGGTGCTTTTCCTTACTATCTTTCTCTTCTCTTTTGAGGATAGGTGTGGTGGGAACTGTCCTGAAACCAAGTAGTTTGCTATATCAGAAAACCATGGAGAGACTACTGATATAGAAAATAGGTGTTCATTTGGCATTTGGTCATCCACCATTCCTTCTTCACCTGCAAGCAAATTTACTCTAGACAAAAAGTCAGCAACAACATTTTCTTTACCAGGATTATCAATAATGGTCAGATCAAACTACTGCAGTAAAAGAAACCATCTAATAATGCAAGAATTTACATCTAGTTTGTTCATTAAATATCTAATTGCAGCATGATCAGTGTGAAAAAAGGTTTGATAGCTTATGATATAATGTTTGAATTTGTTTAAGGAATGCACAACAGCTAGGAATTCCTTCTCAGTCATTGTATAGTTTAACTCTGCCTTTGACAAGTTTTTGCTTATAAAGTATAGGGAATAAGGTAACTTTTCATCAACTTGTCCTAAGGCTGCTCCTATCACTTTGTTCGAGGCATCTGTGTGAATGTGAAAGGGTAGGGCCCAATTTGGGCCTTTGAGAACTGTGGCAGTCACTAGCTTGCTCTTCATGGTATCTAGGGCTTCTTAACAGTTTTATGACCATATGAACTCAACATCTTTGCCTAGGAGGCCAAACAAAGGAGAGGTTATCTTGCTAAAGTCTTTAATGAATCTCCTATAATTTCCAGCTAAGCCTAGGAAACTTTTGACATCTCTCACCTTTTGAGGAGGTGGGACCCTTTGGATGATGGCAATTTTGTTGGGGTCCACCTGCAGTCCTTGTTGAGATATTGCATGACCTAGCACGGTCCCTTCAGTCATCAAAAATTCACATTTTTCCAGACTAAGGGATAGGTACATCTCAATACACTTATCTATAACTTTTCCTAGGTTAGATAAAGCTTCCTGAAAGTCAGAGCCATAAGGAGTAAAATCATCCATGTATATTTCTACCACATCATGAACTAGTTCAAAAAATATACTCAATATCACTCTTTGGAAAGTGGCTAGAGCATTGCACAAACCTTTAGGAAGGACCCGGTATGCAAAGGTACCCCAAGGACAAGTTAAATTGGTCTTATCTTAGTCTTCTGGGCTGATTTGAATCTGATTGTACTTGCTAAACCCATCTAGGAAGAAGAAAATTTTTTTCCCTGCTAGACCATCTAACACTTGATCTATGAAAGGTAAAGGAAAATGGTCCTTTTTGGTGGCTTTGTTCAAATCCCGATAGTCAACACAGATTCTCCACTTACCATTTTTCTTTAGCACTAGCACCAAAGGAGAGACCCATTCATTGTCAGAGATGGGATAGATGAATCCTACATCAAGAAATTTCTGTAGTTCTTCCTTAACAATATCTTTAAGTGTTGGGTTCATCCTCCTTTGAGGCTGCCTAACTGGCTTGCAATCTTCCTTGATGTATATATGATGAGTACATATTGAAGGGTGCACTCCCTTCATCTCCTTATAACTCCAGGCGAAGGCATCTAGATGTTTTCTCAGTATGTTGCATAGCTCCTTCTCCTGGGAAGTAGATAGGGATGGATTGATTTTCAATGTTCTTTCTGGGCCAAAATCTATATTTTTAACACAGAGAGAAGTGGGGTCGGCCACACAAAGATTAGTTGAGGGGTTGTTTTGGGTTTCTCTTACTATGTCTTCTAATGGTGAAACACTGGGAGGTGGATTCTGAATCAAATTTTCAATCATATCATCCTCATCTTGTTGTTTCCCCCCCATGGTGATTTCTAATCTACAAAGTGGTGTAGAATAAACTTCATCCTCATCCTCCTCCTCCAACTAGAGAGGTAGATCATGTTCTAGCAAGGGTTGGGTAGGAGGATATAGGGTTAACTGCTTGGACCTAGTGAGCTTTGCCTTTGGATGAAGATCTAAGAAATTAGTAGGGTACTCCCAAGAATCAATGGAGACCATCACATCTTCCACAATCCCCTTAGGGGTTACTATGGAGTGGTCTGTTAGCTGCAGCACTGTCGTGGTCTTCCTCAAGGAGTCTTGGAGGTTAAGTTTGAGCATTGTGTCCTTTGTCATCACATTAATGGCAGCTCCCAGATCAATCAAGGTATGTGGGACCATTGTGCCATTGATGTGGACATCAACTATTGGGCTTCTAGGGTCCAAATATTTTGGGCAGATTATCTACCCCAACATTAGGTCGAACAGTTGTCCTATGACATTGATGGTTGGGGCATCTCCCTTGCGCCTTCCTGGATGCCTAAAGCACTTCTCTTTGATCAACCTATTGTAGATAGGCACATCTTTTATGGCTTGGAGAAGTGGTATCTTCACACATAAATGTTTCAATTCTCCCAATAGTTCAGTCTCTTCTAGGGTAGGCTGGATTGTCATGGATAGTCTCACAGGAAAGGGTGGATTTGCTTTAGGTTCGGTTTCCTCTTTATCTTACTCAACCTCCCTGGGTGGAGGCTGGCTATCTAGGAGAACTTTCCCAGATTGCAAGTTAATTTCTTGAATCTACAAAACATAAGTTGGGCATGATGGTTCCCCACTATACACATGTTGAGCCTATCTATTGTTAGAGTTTGCATTTGGCTGGGTAGGCATTTGGGGTTTCCTTGGTGGAGAAAAAGGTAACAGTTGTGGTTGGGTAGGTGGTGGAGGTAGAAGAGTGGGAAGAGATTTGTATTGGGGCCTCCACCCCTAATGAGATGCATTCCACTGAGGTTACGGCTGAGCGTAGGATTGAAATGAATAGGTGTCTGGTTGGTCATGATATTAAGATGTGAAGGACCAAGGAGGAGGAATGGACTAGGAAGGATGAGCAGGGGGGGCCCAAGAAGGTATGGAGGTGACTTGGTTGGGGTTGTAGTATGCCTGAGATGTCCCTTGCATCCCCTGCTGGTATGGTCTAGGTCCATGCAGCCTCCTTTGGTTTATGTAATAGATCTATTCAGTGACTCCTTCGTCCCCTTGGTATACAACTTTAAGTATGGGCAAGGAAGGGCACTTATCTGTAGAGTGATTTTCTTCATAGACTGAAAAAACCTCTATAGAGTTCAATGGGCATTCATTCCTAGGATACCTCATTGTGCATTTAGGGAAAAAATGGTCACAACCCTCTCTGCTTCCTCTTGTTTTCTTTTGATATGTAAGGTATCCATCTGCATGGCAAGAGTCTGCAACATCTCACTCTTAAAGTCTTCCAGCATGTTTCCAATTTCACCTTTAATGGATGAACTGGAAGAAGAGGTATTGGCTATGGGTTGACTCCCCCTACATTTCTTTTTGGCTACTCTAGAATGGTTTCTAAAAATAGTATTTATGTCATCATAGGATAGTTGGTAGATGTCTCCCTCAGCCAGTAGATGGAGGGTGTCTAAAAGGTCTTCCCTAATTCCCCTGAGCATGACCAACTTCAAAGACTCAGGGTCAAGTGTACACTCGACCCTTTTGTAACTAAGCTGGAACCTCTCTTCATAGTCTTCCAGGGACTCATCACTTCCTATGGTCATTTGAAATATTTCTTCTTTAGTATATTTTGACCTACAATAGTCTCGATACTCGTTGTTAAAGGCCTGCTACATCTGAGCCCAAGTTGTGATGCTATTTCCAGGTAATCCCACGAACCAGTGTAGTGCTATGTCCTTGAGTAGAAGGGAACAATTTCAACTTTTTCTTTTCTTCTGCATAGTCATAAGTTCGACAGATGACAACAAACTTGACCAAGAAGGTGTCAGGATCTTCAGTAGCCAGACCATGGAAGTAAGGTAGGGCTGAACGACTTATATTCTTCATTTTGGTGTCCCCATTGGTCTCCTGAATTGGGAAGGTACCCTCTATTCTCTCTCTATTTCCCCTAGCATTTCTGTTTTCAGCCATTGGCTCTAGAGGAATGTCTTCTTCTTCCCCTATAGGTTCTTCAAATATGTCTGGCTATTCACCTAATGGTTCTTCTTGATTACAGCCACTGAAGAAGAGAGAAGGTTGGTTGTGTGAAGCAATGGGAGTGTTGGGCAAAATTTTTCCTGAGTTATCTCTATTCCTACGAGGCATGAAAGGAAATATTTTTGGTTGGTTTTTGTTTCTTTTTCCCCACACTAGAAGTACCTATAGAAACTAAAATTGTGATTGAACAAACAAATTGCAACTAGCTGAAATGAACTTGCTGAATGAAAATTTGCAGAATTGAAAAGGAAAGCAAGGAAATGCAAAATTGAAAGAAAAGAAATGACTAATCTACTTTTACAGAAATAAACTATTAGCATAATATTGCAATAGGAAATAGAAGAAAGAAGTAATCACAGAATACTTTGATGTTTCCCCAACAACAACGCCAAAAAAAGTGGTGAGCGCCAGTATTACAGCAAGAATGCTGCAACTCCTGGGCTTCCAACTTTACTTTTATCGACCCGGTAATTCGTAACAAACTTGGAAGCGTCGGTGTTATATGCACAAGTACTATTTCTCGCTATAGGTTGTGACTTGGTCAACCGGCGCAAGATCACTGGGAGCTCAAGCCAACTTCTATAGATTTTAGAAGAAGCTCTATGTGTGATGAAAGGAAAGAAAGATTACTCTATAGATGCTATTCTCATTGCAGAAAGGAGAAAGACTGGAATGTAAAGCAAAACCTAGTAAACCCTAATTAACAAGCTAATTCTACTTTTGCCAAAAACACTATGAAACCCATGAAATAAATGCCATTACCTACTCAAGGAAGTAAACATCATATAACCACGTTATTTCTGGAAGTAAATAAACAAAAAACATGTTTTTGGATTTTTATGTGTTTTTATGTGAATTTAACATGCATCTAATTTATTGTGTGTGAGTGTGGCAGCGAACAGGTGGCATTAGAGGGTGGTTTTGGAGCTTGGGAGGATGTAGGATGGTGTGGATGGGTCCTAAGAGGTCTTAGGTGGCCTTCTAGAGGGTTTTCTCACACTTGGCCTTCAAAAGGAAGCCTACAGGAAAAACTACAAGAGTACACAGGAAAAGTACAGGAGGAAAACAGGGAAACTATAGGAGGAGTACAGGAGGAGGCTGAGAGAAATTTTCACTATTTTGAGGGGGTGAGAGTGGGTGGAAAAGGTGGATGAAGGTTGGAATGAGGTGTTAGGGTGCCTAAGGTCTACCATGAATCACTAGGAGAGAGAAAGATGATTGGGTTTGCTCAAGGAGAGAGGAAGAAGTTTTATGAAAAATGCAGGAAACTATGGTAGAATTGAGGTGAGGTTTGGGAGACCTGTAGGGCATGGATTAGATGGAGGGTGTGATTTCTGGTAAGCTAGCCTACTGCTAGAAGAGATTTGTTGCATAGGAACTGACAGTCAACCAAGAAAATCAAGAAACCAATGAAATGAGTGCATCCTAGGAAAAACAGAGTTTTGCATTAAAATGGCCTAAACTATGATGTGTGAAAGGAAATGCTGAGAAATATTGTAGGAAAGGGAAGTATGCAAAAGGAATAGTGAAAATCAGGAATTGAACATGATAAAGAAGATCTAAAGCAAAGCACAACTGGACTATCAATCTACTAGAGAGCTGCAAACACTAGAAGTCCTAGGAATGAGAAAAATCTGTGTTTTTGGGGCAGCAAGAGAGCCTTTGCTTCAAATCATGGTCCCAGAGGGAGGAAGATGCCAAGGCACTATTGCTAGCCTTTTCAATCTTTTCTGATCACTACTTGACCTACTACAGAAAGCATAAATGGAAGCAAGCTACTAAATCATCAAAAGAAACCTATTCTTAACTATAAGAGAAATTCATCTAACAGCGAATTAATCTACAAACTGAAGTAAGCATACAAATACAAGTAAAGAGAAGCTTGGATGCTTGGATTGGGCCCTAACCCAAGAGATTCAGCCCTCCAAGGTAACTCAGTGCTAGCTCAAAAATGATTCCATCTTCATTATCAAAAAATAGCAATATTACATAAACCTGTTATAAAATAGTAAGCTCAAACTTTGAGCAGAGTTTACACAAGAAAACAAAATCTGACCCTAGTGAGGCCCTAGGCCTCTCCACTTATACATATGAAGCTACCAACAACTTCCTTAAAATCAGGGAGGCTTGGCTCCCAAAACTCGAGATAACTCTCAATCATCTTCCACTTGCTCAGCTGCCTTCTAGTGCATGATTCAGCTGCTTGTACTCCGGGTCTAATGAAGGGGAATTCAAAGTGAGGAGAAATAAATGAGGGGGATTCCCTCCTATAAGTCCTCTCCTCTATCTACTTCGGGTTATTTTTGTAGTTCGACCATTAAATCCTTGACTTTGACCTCGAAATCCATTAATAATCCGCATTAAATACATGTTAGACCACATGGCATAATAACTAACTCAACTCACCCTATAAGCATAAATATAATCAGAAAATCATACAGTAAGCTAAGAGAATGGATGATTTGACTAGTTTAGGAGGTAAAATGAGCCCATATAATTACCCATTTATGAGGCTTATCAACTACGCCATTAGACTTAGCAATAAACCAACCAAGATGCTTTAAGGCTAAACCATGAACCACAGTACCATCAAGCTATAGGATAATCAACATGCCTTTAGGCTAAATTAAATCAATGCGTCATCAATATTAGGTATAGGCCAACCAACATATCTTCAGGTTGAATCAAATCATTATGTCATCGATCTTGTTTACAAGGAAACCAACACACCTTCAGGCCGAATCAAATCAATGTGCCAACAATATTTTCTATAGAGAAACCAACACATGTTCGGGCTGCACAATCGAGCTTAGCAATGCACCTTTAGACTGAACCATTAATTTAATTCACCATTGATCTTTTTTATAGACCAATCAACACGTCTTTGATATTACTCATAAACGCCATACCAACCAATGTGCCTTCAGGCCGAGCCAATACTCTAGACCAATCATTATGCTAGACTAGCCAATTTTCCTTCAAGTTGAGTCAATATGCCAAACCAATCAATACACTAGACTTATCAGTATGCCAAACTAACCAATGTGCCTTTGAGCCAATCAATACACTAGACAAACCAATGTTCCTTCAAGACAAATGATACACCAAACCAATTAATGTGCCTTTGGGTGAAATAACCAATATGCCTTCAGGCAAAATCAATATGCAAGACAATTAATGTGCCATTAGGAAAAATTTATGAACTATACCAACCAATGTTCCTTTGGGCCAAATACGTTAGACAACCAATATGCCTTTAGGTCAAATAATACACGAGACCAGCCAATGTGCCTTCGGGCTAGATAATGTGTCAAATCAAAATGCCCATTGATCCATAACTAGAATACCTTCAAAATGTTCATGGATTTATGTCTCAGAATAGGACGATGTATTACTTGTTCAATCTTTGCACCACATAACACACACACACACACACATGTGGGGGTGCCCCTTTGATCGCATTTAAGCCAACTATGTTTTGAGTCTCACACCGACTTCTAGAACCTTATGTGACCATATTATGTGACCCGGTCCAAGAGGTCCATAGTCAAACCTATGATGTCACCAATTCCACATGGAATATTATGAGTGGTTCCCCATCTCACCCAAATTTGGCCCCATTATCCAACTAAAAGTCCGAATTCAACATGCCATGTGGCACCATCTCAAGCTGTCGCATCATCGTTGTACACAACATCATCATGTCCATGTCACCATCCTTGAACCTATCTTAAGTTGCCATGTCATCTCCATTTTCCACATCATTGTGTCCACATCACCATCCTTGAACTTATATCACATTGTCATGTAATCATCATATGCCATGTCATATTGTCCACCTCAATATCCTTTATCCTATCTTGTGCTACCACATGCCATTGTATTACCACTTGGCCAATCATGTCCCATCACTTCTCCGTCCACATAAAAGAAACATGTTACCAATCACCTTCACTGAGGGGGTTCACTTGGCATCCATCTACACTTGCTACATATCACATATTTATTATTCCAATGTGACATAGGACTCATGACATGGGTGGGGGTGGTGCAACCTCCATTAAATAATGCACAAGTTAGCCCTCCATCCACCATTCATTAAATATATAATAGCTAGATATGTCTTGAGATTCACAGAGTTAAACCTATTAAATAGTGTGCAAGTCCATGCGCCATCTTCCGTTGATTTCTCACAAAGGAATTCTTCCAATCTCAAGATGCATGAAAGTTAACAAATTTAATGTTCTTAATAATAAATGTGGTCTTTGTCATTATTTTTGTGATCTTTCAAAGCATCATACTAACATTATACACATCAATCTTCTTTCCTTGACATCCCCTTTTGTGATACCCCTATGTTCTTATTTTTTAGGACATGACTATTTCTATATTTTTGAATCATTGTTAAATTTAATGGCTATGGAAGCGAGGATTGAAACTATTTGACTATGCAATTATGTTTTATTTTATTAAATTAATAAATGGTTTTCTTAGGGATATTTTAAAAAGAGCACTTGAGTAATAGAGACTTCTTTCTATTTTACAAAAAAAATGTTAATGGTCAAGTCCACCTGGTGAACCTTTCCAAGTATTCTCCTAAAACTCCCAAGGAGAAAACAATCAAATAGAACATTGGGATAGAAATATTATCTTAAAAATTAGTTGGAGAGAAATTCTAAGTTGTGTGAAAAGAAAAAGAAAGCACAACAGGAGTGAAATGCATGCTTTGAAGGGAAACAAGTAAATAATTTTCCTAAATTAAAGAAAAATCCTAGGTAATTAAGGGATGAATGCCCTTAAAGAAGGACACTGCTAAGGAAACATCTATTGGGAAGATCCATAAGGAAACGATTCAGGAACACAAGAGGGCTCTTGATTCCTGGGGGCGAGAAGGTCTGAGCTTGGGGGAATTGTTGATAACAATTCGCTGGTTAGGTAGAATATGCTTGGTTCCTAAATATTCCCAAGTAATTGATTATGGTTAGGTGAATAATGTTTTTAGAATCCTTATTGGACTACATATTTTCTATTGTTATTCTTGTTATGGAACTTTGTTAACAATTATTGTTATGAACTCCATTAGTAATTATTGTTATGAAAACTCTATTGGTAGTAGTTGAAGTAGTTAAAGAACTAATATGGTAGTTGATAAAAGGGAGGAATATTAACATAAGTTATACAACAATAATATAAAGACATGAGTAGATCATAGATGTACCAAATTTTCAAAGATTATATCATGCATTAGGTTGAAGGATCAACTAAGTATTTCTCTTATAGCACATGCAGGGAAGGAATTACTCTTATGTATTAACTGGTAGAGTTTTGATTGGATACCATAATGGATCTTTATATTATGTTCTAGACAGAAAGATGCATATTATATATAATATATATATATTATATATATATATATATAATTATATATATATATATATATATATATTATATATATATATATATATATATATATAGACACACACCACACACACACACACACACTAAGAAATACAACACAGGAAACCAATGAGTAAATCATGAGTAAGGAAACATGAAATACTTAAAGTATTCCTATAGATTAAAGAAATTATCCACTCTATTTGTGAGTCTACTGGAATTGTTTATTGCTTACAATGAATTTGTAAATATGCATATATATTAATGTATCTCTACTATTTTAGCTTTCTTATAGAGGATATGTACAATCAAATTCCAAACAAATTCTGAATTTTATATAAGAGGAGTAATCTTGGAAAATATAAATAAATAGTAAGGTGATGATAGCCTATTACCTAAACAATAATGTTAGCATCTCTTCAAGAATACAATCAAAAGTTATAAATAAAAAAGAGGAATAAGACAATGAAAAAGTTTAGGGTTAAACCTTAAAGAGAACATTACTATGTTATTGAAGTGACAATATAATCAATCATAAAATTTGGTTGTACAATGGTTCAGAGTTCTGAACATAACATATTGGTATAAATTAGTAGTCAAATAATTTGAGCTAGTATATGAATTTAGACTTAGTTACTGGAGAATCCACAGTAAAAACTATTTTCCTTCAACGTTTCAAATCCCAACCGAGATCCATAATCAGGACTTCTTCAATGTTGATAGTAGAAGAGCTTAATTGAGGGATTTAAATAGTTATGAGGAGAGCAGATTTAAGGATGAGATGAATGTCAGCTTGTTTAATAATATTAATTGTAGATTTGAATATTTTTTTTTGATTAATTACTAATGAGTTAATTTATTAATTTAAATTATTATTATGATCCCTAATAATTTACTAACGGAAAATGGTTTTTACTCTGGATTCTCTGGTAACTAATTCTAAACATATATACCATAGATGTCCTAAATCTAGTATATGAGTGCTATATGAAATCTAAGCTATAGTAAGATTATCAACTCGGTATAAAAGATGTTGACAATAGAAAATATAATTAAAAGTAAAACAAGTAATGCTATGGACCAAGGCATTACATATGGAATTTACACATAGTTTACTTAACAAGTTTCCAAACCATTTTAGGAAATACAAGTGCGAAATTGGAACAAGGTAAAGTAAAATAGAATAATAGATCAAAATGAAAACATATAACTTTCTCCATGATAAAAGGAAAAAGTTTCATGTATTATAATTATATACATAGTTATAAGGATTTTTACAAAGAAAGATAATATACCAAGTCTATAGTGGAAAGGACTACAATTAAAACAAAAATTATATGTACAGGAAAAAAACCTGAATAAAAACAGAGTCTACAATTCATCAAGGTTTATGACATTGACATAAACCCTAAGCCTTGTATGGTTAGAAATATAACAAAAATCCCTGACTTTGGTTTAGTGCATAAAAGCATTTAGAGATTAAATCCATAGTAACTTCAAGTGAATTATGAGAAAATTGAAGATTCCTAACCTATGGAACAAAGAAGTTAAAGTAACTCCAAAACTAAGGGAGCCACCTTGGTACAAATTGAACAAGTGACATTTTTCATGTGGGGACTATACATTCAACAATTGATAAACTGAAAATGGATTAAAACTGGGAAATGAAATGTATAGACACATAAATTCATACATACTGAAAAATTAGAAAATAAATAAAATATACATGAGAGAAAGCGCAACATTTCATCCTCCACAAAACTGTGTGTGCCAAGAAAAGATACACATTAATACTATAATATATGAGTAGCAAAAAATTTGAATAAAGGAACCAAAAAACAAAAACTAAGATGAAATTTCATGTAGACCAATTACTCTTCCTTAGTTGTGGGTATCCATGGCCAAAGTAGTCACCATAATTCAACTATTAAACTAGTAGGGTACAGTGAAGAAACACCATAAATTTCTAAAAACAATCTAGAGGATAAATCGTTATTCTCCTAATTATACATAAGAAGGATGAATTGACAACAACATAGAGAAAGGGTAAACCCTATCACCAATTCCAGGTTAGAAGAAAAGCCAAGGTCAAAGTACGACAAAAAAATGGAAACTGAAAAAAGAGTTTATGCCACAGTGGAAGTGAAATGAAGAGAAATATTACCCAAACATTCACCAAAGATGACACACAGGAGATAATTGAATTCCAACTCCAATCACGTATTTTCCTATAACCAGTGTGAGGGTGATATTTGTATGAGATAGAAAATAAAAAACCCCAATTTTACAAGAAAAAATCAAAGAGATAATAATGTAGGGTTACCTCTCATTGGGAGCCATAAATTCTCAATATTGATGGTCAAAATACCATAGTGATTGCCATGGCTCATACTAAAACCTTATTGAATCTCTTGCAATGAAACCATAAGAACCAGTAAGAAGCATTAATAGAATTATATCATAGAAGGCAAGAAAAATAACAAATTCTCCAGTATGAGCACAATACCTTTGTTAATTGAGCGATAGGTGATTTCTCTAGAGATAAACATGTGCAACTATGAAACCACAAGGTGTAACTGAATCCATATGGTCAAGAACCATGGGACACATTGCAGAACAAGTAGAGTGGCACTCTATCCATAAGAGACAAAACAAAAGGAGATAAATGAACTCATAGGATAGCGTTAGTCGTTTTGAAAAACCCTACACCGTTAGATCTGGAAACCATTGAAATTTCCAAGTAAGCCATGTAAATTCACATGGGTTATAATCACATGGCACATGGCTAGTCCTCCCAAGTGTAACGTGTGGGCCAACCCATAATACAATATATGCCATATGATTAAAAGGAATCATATGTCAAAGGTTTAAAATAGTGAAGAGGTTGGGCATTTTAATGTATGGAATTGATATATAGTATGAATATTATGTATGCAATGAAACTTTAGTGACCTATATTAATGCAAGGTTAATTTTTTTCATGTTGATGTATAGGAATTAAGGTGGGTTGAAATGATGTTAATATATAATTGATATCCAATATTTTACCATGAAAAAATTAATACTAGAATATGGATCAATATATGATTAATATTGAGATACATGATTGTAACACCCTCCTCCCACATTTACACAAGTTAACAAGCCTACTGAGGTAAACATGTGACGAGAGGCTACTACAATCTAAATTAACTCCCCATGTACAGTTAGGGAAGTGGAATTGACACAACATAACCAATATGACCTTCTGCACATACCACGGAACCTATAGGAGCCAACCAACCCTTCCAAGTGATCAAACCCTCAAACAACTTGACACTTCACTGCCATAGAGCCTCATTTGCTCCCATGAAATGGGCATGCATGCAACAAGGGCCTTCAAGTCGTTGTCATAGCATGGGCATGCAAGAAACTTGGGCCTTTTTTAGCCAATTTTGAGCCTACGATCGAAGATTTTGTGCCACTTTTTTAGGGCCAGGACGCAGGCCACTGCCCATAACTCCATGAAATTTTCAGGAATGAAAAGTAACATCGAAAAAATGGTAAAAATGCAAATACTTGACTGGATCCCTACTAGCCATGACAAGAATTTCGTCAAACATGTCACAAATATGTATTCTATAGATCATAACAATAGATCTAGGCATATGGGTCTCATACTTATCTGAGGATCACTAAGAATCATTGATGCCTAATCACATTAGTTACATTATCATCTATTAGGTAATATATTCATTGTACATTCATTTACAAATCAAAACATGATGAGAGCCATACATCATCATTGTCATAAAACATGTTCTTAACCAGCATATAACCAACAGAAATAACAAGGGTACATCCTCCATAAATGCTTGATATGAACCACTACATTTTTTCATAAAATACCAAGGAAAGGAAATCTTATTAATGAATGCAAATCCAACCCAGTATGGGACTACCACATTCCACCCAATCGTAGATTGGCTAAACCAAGTATCTCTTCATTTAATCACCCCCATGCCATATTCCAAGCATGAATGTGGGACTTATAACCAAAATCAACCAGGGATTTCTGAGGCTACACCACCTCACCCTCAACAATAGAACATGGCTTTACCACAATCCTCATCAAATCACTAGGCCATAAATAATAAACATACAATACCAAGCTTTATTGCAATCCTCATCGAATCAGTACACCAAAAACAAGCATGGATGCTGCTGGATCTCTTTGCCTACACCGTGAGCAATTTTGCCATCCTAACTTCTCGACTTTACTGTGTATCCCTCCATTACTGGTCAAGGGATTCCTAGGCCTGCAAGGTCTCCACCCTCTAGGCTTTACCTTGTATCCATCCTGATATTCTTAGGACCAATCAAGGGTACTCACCATTGAGCTTTACTATGTATCCCCCCATTACCGGTCAAGGGATTCTTAGGCTCAATTGAGGTGTTCACATTCAAGATTTACTGTGTATCCCATCCTAGGATTCCTAGGTCTTGTGAATAATCTTGGGACCACCCCACTCATATTCGAGTCCATCTGGCAATCCAACTCAACCACACACAAAAGAACTCACCACGCCATGTCTATCCAAAAATGGAAAGGAAATATTGAAGAACATTATCACACCTAGAAAAATCCATGCCCATGAAAACAAGAGATACAAGAATGCACATGCATAACCTTGCATGATAAATCTAGCAAGGAAATCACACATGCAAATCGATACCTAAAAATAATTTCATTGTAGTTGTTAGATCCTGCTTTTCCTTGCTTGATCTTTTCTTCCTCTTGCCTTCTTTTCCTTTCTTGATCCAATGCTGAATTGCTCCAAGAAAACTCTAAGTGTTCAAGAGGGTGAGAGAGAGGTCCAATACTGAACTGACAAAATGTACCAACTGATCCTCATAAGCCCTTTTGTCAATGAGGTCTCTATTTTCTTCATTTTCCATTATTTTCCTTCATTTTCCTCCTCACATGCAACATGTGACCTTTCACCTTCCTTTTATCCTAATTTACTTTATTTTCATAAATAAAATTCCAATTAGTCATTTTTCCTTTCCAAATCCTTTGTCATTTCCTTTGCCAATTTCCATAGCCATAATAAACCAAATGAACACCCACACTAGGATGTCGTGTCCAACATTCAGCTTAAATAAGTTTCCCATAACCACATTTATTATTTTTCCTTTATTAACTTTTATTACTTGGAATTTTCACTATGGCTATTACAGAACCCTCCCCGTTGGGGAACACCACCCTCAGTGTTCAATGACACCTACAACCAACAAGAATTTCAACATATTGCCTATGGAGCTTTATAACTTAGCTCAATGGAGTATTTACATTGATCAACTTGCTGAGAAGAAAACCAACATGACCACATAACTACATGATAACCATAATGACATGACACCCATATTTCTTATTGGATCTTTATAACACAACTCATAGTAGTATTTACATCCATATACATATACATACACATACCAAAAACATCATACCAAATATATACCAAAAATATTTGCTCAACTAGTGAATAGAGAAGGATACATAGCCTACATCTGATCATCCATCTCCCATGTAGCTTCATCGGGCCCAAAGTGCTTCCATTGCATTTTAACCTGCTCGATTGCTTGGTTACGGCACATGAGCATCTTTCTCTGCAATATACATTGTGGTTCCGATTGGAATTCTCCTTCTGACCCCACCTGCAATACAAACCAGTCAATCACATGATTAACATCTTTAACATACTTATTAAGCAATGACACATGGAAAACATCATGGACTTTCACTGTCGAAGGCAATCCAAGTCAATAGGCTACTAGTCCAATCCTTTCAAGTATCTTTAAAGGTCCACATAATTGAGGGGCCATCTTGGAACATGATCCAATCCTTAAGAAGCTCTTCTTGGTCTTGATGCACAAGTACACCTATTCCCTAACCTAAAACTCATTAAACAACCTATTCTGATTTGTATAGTTTTTATGTTTGTCCTATGTTTCTTTTAGATTCTTCTTGATTACCTATATTTCCTATTCCATCTTTTCCAACATATTCGGTCCAATCAACACCTTGTTCACTGGATCACTCTAACTGATGGGAGTATTGTAACTCCACCCATAGAGTGCCTCAAATGAACTCATCCTCAAAAACTCATGGTAACCATTATTATAATCAAACTCGACCAACAAAAGGTACTCCTCCCATCTCCTCTACTGATGCATCACATATATCCTCAACATGTCCTCCAATATCCTATTAACCCTTTATATCTGCCCATCTTTCTTTGGATGATAAGTTGTACTGAAGGCCAACTCTATACCTAAACCCGCAAACAACTCTTTTGAGAATCTACAAGTGAACTTAGCATCCTTGTCTAATACAATTTTCTTCGGAACACCATTCAATCTGACGACATACCTGATGAAGACCTGTGCTACATCACTAATTGAATAATTATAATTCACTAGAATGAAGTGTGCTACCTTTGTCAACATGTCCACTACAACCATGATAATATCATGTTGTCTAGATGTCCTCGGTAAACTTGTGATGAAGCTCGTGGAAATGACCTCTCATTTCCAATCTAGAATCGAAATCGGCTATAGTAATCCACCTGGGTGCTTACACTATGCCGTCACCTGCTGATAATCCAAGCACCTAGCCAAAAAATCTACCACATCCTTCTTCAGATTTGGCCAATAATAGAAATTCTTCACTGTCTTCTGATATCCTAGGTGTCCTAAATATGGTTTCACATGAAACTCCCTCAAGATAATATTCTTGAGCTCACTATTTCCTAGCACATATATCCTGTCCCTAGATTTGATCAAGCCATTTGTTTAGAGATGATAATCCACATCGTATGCACCTGTACAACTACTTGTACATGTGCCTATACTCTACTGTAACATGTGCTTGAGCACCATGTACCTGTTATCGTGTTGAACTACCTGTAATATCTGATCTTGTAGATCTATCCCATAATAACTCATAGGTGCAATGTGATTTACTTGTATCCGCTTGCTAAGAGCATATGAAACCTTGTTCTCTTTACCCTTGATGTACCTGATCTCAAAGTTAAACTCACTAATCGTGGCCAACGACCTAGATTTCCTAGCATTCAGTTTAGGCTGGTCAAATTGGTACCTGAACCCACTATGATCACTCATCAATACAAACCTCTTGCTAAGAAGATATTGCCTCTGCATCTTCAATGCTTGAATGATCATTGCTAAATCAAGATCATGAGTCAGATAAATTTTCTCGTGCTCATTCATTTTTCGTGAGTCATGCACACTACATGTCCTTCCTACATAAGGACTCCACTAAGTCCTCTCTTGCAAGAATTTGTACATACTACAAACTAATTTTCTGGATCTACAATCTTTAACGCTAGAGTATTTGTTAACAACTTCTTTAACTACTCAAAACTTGCCACACATTCCTTTGTCCATTCAAATTTCTTACCTTGACTTTGTAGTGTTGTAATAGGATATGCAGTCTAGAAGAATTTCTTGATAAACCTCCTATAATAACCTATTAACCCCATAAACGATCTTACCTCTTCCACATTTCTAGGAGTTTTCCTCTCCATGATAGCCCATATCTTCTCTGGATCCACTATTATACCTTCCTTGGAAACAAAATATCCCGAGTAATGCACCCTTTTTCTGAATAAACTACATTTGCTGAGCTTAGAATACAACTGATGCTCTCTCAACAATCTCAATATTGTTGCTAAATGGTTGGCATGCTATTCTCATTCTTATAATATATCAAAATGTCATCAATGAATACAATAACAAACTTGTCCAGATAAGGACGCAACACACTATTCATCAAGCACATAAAGGTAGCTAGAGATTAGTCAAACCAAATGGAACTACAACAAACTCATAATGCCCATACTTGGTCTGGAAAGTTGTCTTTTAATGCATACCTAATGATATCTGAATCTAAAATCAATCTTTGAGAACATTGTTGCTCCCTTTAACTGATTGAATAAGTCATGAATCCTCGACAACAAATACCTATTCTTGATGGTCACCTTATTCAACTTCCTGTAATCAATCAATAACCTAAGGGTACCATCCTTATTCTTCAAAAACAATACTAGTGCACCCCAAGGCAATACACTTGGCCTAATGTGTCCCTTGTCAAGCATTTCCTTCAACTCTACTAACTCTGGAGTGCTCATCCTATAACGTTTCGTTGATGCTGGAGTTGCCCCTGGTACCAACTCAATAGAAAATTCCACTTCTCTATGAGGTGGAAACTCTAAAATATCTACTGGAAACACATCCTGAAACTACTGTGAAACATGGTCCCTACTCAAGACATCCAGATCCTCAACTTCCTTACCTTTGTCACTAGAAATGTACACTACAAATAACAAATTCATTTCTACAACTGCGCTTTGCCTTCATAGTTGTCACCATTGTTTCTTTCTTCTTACCCTATAATATTATTTGTTCTCCACTATCATCCAAGCATTCAATATATTTGTCATAACAGTGCACCTTGGTTCTATGGAAATACAACCAATCCATACCCAAAATCATGATATACAAATCCAACAGAAAAACACTCAAATGTGTTGATGTAGACATACCATTCAACTCAAATGTGCAAGCTCTTACCCAGTGATGAACTCACTTCTTTGTACCTATAGCCAACTATACTAACCAAGATTATGCATGCACTTCTTTATTCAAACCACACTTATCCACCAGGTCCAGATTAACATAATTATAATTAGATCCAAGGTAAATTAAAATAGAAACAAATCGATCACAAATCTTACCATCCTTCTCAATGATAGATGCCTGGTGATATGCCTTATTTTTATCCAACGTTGCATAGATATGAGGAATGATCTGCCAAACATCCCCAATAGTCTGCACCTCTTGTGCATTGTAAATCTAAGGCCTACCACCCTGATACTATGGACAATCTCTCTTGAGATTCTATTTACCACATATCCAACACTCCAACCACCTGATACCATCACCTCTATTCAGCTGTTGTTGTGACCCCTGTCCTTATCTAGCTACATTGAACTTCTTATATGGTGCAACATTATCTTTCTATTCTGCATTTTGAGGCCCTTTTCTTTTCAAATTTCATTTACCTTTATCTATATCTTTCCCTTTCCAAACTTGCTTAGATTTTGTGTTACATTTTGATTGCTCATAAAAGTGCTTCAATTTCCTAATAACTTCCTCCAACGATGGACGCTCATCATACTCAATCTGATCCTTAAATGCCAATGGAAATCCACTGAAAAACCTCTGAACTTTAGCCTTTTCATCTTTAAGCTACTTTACATACCTCAATAACTCCAAGAACTTGGTCATATAATCCTTATCTATCATCGATCACATTTTTAGCTCATAGAATTCCTTGGCTTTGTTGTAATAGTTCCTCTCTGACAAGTAATTATTTATTAAAAGTCTCTTGATTCATGCCAACTCAACTCTTTTGTCCTAATGTTTCTGACCTGCTTCACATCTTCCCACCAATTTTTTGCTTTACCTTTCAAGCTGAAGATAGCTACTATGGTTGTCATATTATCCGTGTACTTATGAAACTCAAAGAAATTCTTCATCCCAAGTAACCAAGCCTCTACATCCTCCAGCTTCTTCAAATCTCCATCAAAGGTATGTGGCTTAGATTTCTTAAATTCATCGGGTAAATATCCCCTATCAGTCCTACTATAAGGATGATAACGATGACTATCATAGTGTTTGTTAGAGCCATAACTAGAATAGTACCTGTTTCCATCACCTCTCTAATCCGAAGTATTCAAGAACTTTCCATCTCTGACCATGCCATCCCTATCTGACCTATGCTCACCATGAGATATACTGCCATATGCCCCATTAGTTCTATTATCATGTCCATGGAATCTGGATAATCCAAAGTGGTCCTTGTCTCTCTAAGTCTGACAAACTCTGAAGGATTACTGCATTGACTTCTACTTGTTTCTCATGTGCCTGCATGATTCTATCATTATCTTCCTTGCAACTTCTTAATTTTTCCTTTAAGATTCTCAATGTGTCTGTTAAGTCTGAAGATTTACCAACACCACACTACTCATGTGATCCAAAGGGAGAGCCTTGGGAACTATAGTCTACCATCTTGCTAATCATCTTTGTTGTTTTCTTCTTGCAAGGCATACCATGTCATCTAAACCAAAATATAAGCATAATCAACATACCTATGTATAATTCAGGGAGGATATCTCATCTGCAAAATCAACCAGATTAGCATAATACATGTATAAATATAATCATAATATAATAAATATATCATCCTAACCATAATCCATTCATCAATGCATGAACATATCAACCACACATCATGACCTAATGCATGACATCACACCCATATCAATGTATGCATAATTAACATATGGATGACAAGCATGCATACATGATACATACAAACACTAACATGCATAACTAGTGCATAACCGACCTATACTCATGATAAACACATCCAAAAACACACCATCCACTTTCACATGGCGACATCATTGTAACCATGACCAACACCATGCATATGCAACAAGCACATAGACCACAAGTATAAGTAACACATGAGACTGACATGAATGCATGACCAACACACACCACCCATCTAGTTCAAGGGCTAAACCATGCTCTGATACCACTCTGTAACACCCTCCTCCCACATTTACCAAATTTAACCAGTTCACTGGGGTAAACATGTGACGAGAGGCTACTACAATCTGATTCAAATCCGCATGTATTGTTAGGGAAGTGGAACTGACACAACACAACCAATATGGCCTTCTTCACATACCACATAACCTACAGGAGCCAACCAACCCTTCCAGGTGATCAACCCTTGAGACAACTTGACACTTCACCACCATAGAACCTCAATTGCTCCCATGACATGGGCATGCATGTGACTAGGGCCCTCTAGTTTCTCTCACATCATGGGTATGAAAGTGAATGGGGTATTGTTTAGCTAGTTCTGAGCCTACGAGCCTAGATTTTGTGCCACCTTTTCAAGGCTAGGACTGAGGCCACTACCTAGAACTCCATGAAACTTTTAGGAATGAAAAGTAACATCAGAACAATGGTAAAAATGAAAATACTTGAATGGCCCCTACTAGCCATGACATGCATTTCATCAAACATGTCACAAATATGCATTCTATAGGTCATAACGACATATCTAAACATAGGGGTCTCATACTTATCTGATAATTGCTAAGAAGCATTGATGCCTTATAACATTGGCTGCATTATCTTCTATTAGATCATATATTCATTGTACATTCATTTACAAATAAAAACATGATGAGATCCATACATCATCACTATCGTAAAACATGCTCATAGCTAGCATATAACCAATAGAAATAATAAGGATACATCCACCATAAATTCCTCATATGAACCAATACATTTTCTCATAAAATACCAAGGCAAGGAACTCTTATTAATGAATTCAAAATCCAACCTGGTATGGGGCTACCATGTTCCACCTGACCATATATTGGTTGAACCAAGTCTCTCTACAACTAATAACCCATGTGCCATATTCCAAGCATGAATGTGGGAGTTATAACCAAAACCAACCAGGGATTTTTGAGGCCACACCACCTCACCCTGAACAATAGAACCAGGCTTTATCACAATCCCCACTAGATCACTAGGCCATAAACAATAAACATACAATACCAGGATTTACCGCAATCCTCATCAGATCACTAAGCAAAAAACAAGAATGAATGCCATCAGATCTCTCCACCTACACCATGAGGAATTTTTCCATCCCAACCTCTCAAATTTACCATGTATCCTACCATTACCAGTCAAGGGATTCCTAGGCCTACGAGGTCTCCACCCTCTCGGCTTTATCATGTATCCCATCCCTGGATGCTTAGGCCCAATCAAGGGTATTCACCACTGATCTTTACCATGTCCCACCATTACTATTCAAGGGATTCCTAGGCTCAATCGAGGTGTTCACTTTCAGGCTTTAATGTGTATCCCATCCCATGATTCCTAGGCCTTGTGAAAAATCCTAGGACCACCCGAAAATCCAACTCAACCACATAGAAAAGAACCCACCACACTATGGCTATCTATAAATGGAAAGGAAATGTTGAAGAACACTATCACACCTGGAAAAACCCATGCCCATCATAGTAAGAGAACCAAGAACACACATGCATAACCATGCATGCTAAATCTAGCAAGGAAATCACACATGCAAATCGATACCTATAAATAATCTCGTTATAGCCGCTAGATCCTACTTTTCCTTGCTTGATCTTTTCTTCCTTTTTCCTTCTTTGCCTTTCTTGATCCAATATTGAAGTGCTCCAAGAAAGCTCTAAGTGTCCAAGAGTGAGAGAAAGAGAAAGAGAATAGAGAGAGCTCCAAAATTGAATTGACAAAAGGTACCAATTGATCCTCAGAAGCCTTTTTATCAATGAGGCCTCTATTTTCTTCATTTTCCATTATTTTCCTTAATTTTCCTCCATACATGCAACTTGTGACCTTTCACCTTCCTTTTCTCCTAATTTCCTTTATTTTCATAAATAAAATTCCATTTAATGTCATTTTTCCTTTCCAAATCCTTTTCCATTGCCTTTACCAATTTCCTAGCCATAATAAACCAAATGAACAACCACACTAGGATGTCTTGCCCAACATTCAGCTTGGAATTAGTGTCCCATAACCATGGATATTATTTTTCCTTTATTAACTTTTATTACATGGAATTTTCACGAGGGTTGTTACAATGACATTGTTATATCTGTCTATAAATATGAACTAATCAATATGAAAATAAAGTATAGACACATATAAAAGGTATGCCTATTCCTTAGAGAGCAAGGTAGGTTATTAATAGTAAGTTAATGGAGATCATAACTCTGTATAGTGAAACAAGAAATGTAGTACTCTAAAAGTACACACTTATAGAGTAATTACAGTGCCAAATATTAAAAAAAATAGTATGTGAGGTATGTTACTTATGGTATCAAAATTGTAGGCTACAAAATTGAGGCATAAGGGTCCAACAACAACTAAAATAATTGTGCAAAAAATGTTATATTTAGGAAAACCTAATTTTGACTTCTTGTAATGATGTACAACAGTAAGCGGAAAGGAACACGGTGAAGGCAGAACCCTGTACCCAACTTCTTAGTGAAGGAGATAAAATTTGGGTCTAGCTGGGAGATAAAACTTCACCTCCAACAACCCAACTTCTAGAAATTCTAAAAGATATGAAACAAGAGTTGACCAGTGCCAGAGCCAGAAATGAACACACGTTGAAGGAAAGTGCAGATAAGGAAAATATCATTAAAGAGTTGATTGAAAATTTAACCCATGAACCTCTAGATACGGAGGTAGAAGGGGACAGAGAAGATCCCTTAAAGTGGGAAAATGTTGAAAATGAACCTGATAAGTCTGAACATGAATATGAAAAACCTTAAAGTAAAGAAGAATCAGATAAAACATCTCTAAAATCTACTAAATCTGAAAGAAAAAGAAATCATAAGTCTAGGGAGAGTTCAAAGAGATTAGACCACCTACATTTGATGGAGAAAAAGAAGAATGCACAGAAGCCTAGTTGTTGAACATCACTAAATATTTTCAAGTATATGAATATTTCAATAATCCAAAGGCCATATTTGCAGTGTATCAACTACAATAAAAAGTTACACTATGGTGGGAGGAAGCAAAAACAATGCACAATATAGAAGAAAAGACGGGAATAGTTTTAGAAGCAGTTTAAGGAAAAATATCTAACTGAAAGATATTACGATGATTTAGCTAAAGAATTTCATGATCTGAAGCTGAGGTAGCTAAGTATAGACAAGTTTATGGAAAATTTTACAAACCTATTAAGATATGTTTTGTATATAAAAGAGGAAAAAACAAAGTTGAACAATTTTTGAACTATCTTCTTGTCTCATCTAAGGAAGGAATTGACTTTGAAAAGCCCAGGACCATGGATGAAGTTGTGAGAAAAGTGAGTATCTATTTGTTGGAAATAATACTGAGATGGGGGGTGAATTAGTATTATCGACTTACTAAATTTTTCTTTTCATAATCAAATTTATATACGCTACTTCAGTGAAGGGAATTCACATGTGCACGCAATTGTTCTTAAGGCAACCAGTGTATATCCAGTGAACTCATGATTAATTTAATTCATCATTTGTTGATCTTTAATTAGTGCATCAATACTTAATTAAGCATTTAAATATTAACCATGTGAAGTAATAACAAAATAAGCAATCACACACATGAACACCAAGATTTAAGGTGGAAACCCAATGCGGGAGAAAAACCACCTGCTGCTGTCATCTCTATCTTCTTTTAATATAATAAAAACTTGTTTACAATCTTGTACTGGTGTAGACTCATGCCAGTATGTAGGCACCCATCTGCAAAAGGCTACAACCTTCTCTCGTTCTCCAGCTTCTATTGGAAGGAAGCTACAACCCCCTAGCTCTTGTACTAGCCGATATGTTTACTAGTATGTAGGCGCCAGCCTACATAAGGCTCCAACCTTCACTCATTTTCCAGTTGCTACTGGAAGGGAGCTCCAACCCCCTAGCTCTTGTATTGGCCAATATGTTTACCAGTACGTAGGCATTGACCTACAGAAAGTTACAACCTTCTCTCTTCCTCCAGGGACCATGTTTCATTAATTTTCAGATTGGATGCTCCTGGTACACAATAATACAAAATGAAGGCCTCGTTTCATCAAATTTTCATACTGGACCCATCAGCAACACTGAAGCTCAAAATAAATCACCAATGCAATACAACCAATCATTGAAAACCCATCATTTTTAGAAACAAATCACAATCAATCAATTTGAACATTCAAAACAAAGTCACTAGAACACAGAGCAGAACCCAGAACTATGCATCAACAACCAGAACCAATTGCAACTTCAAACATCATATTTCATAATGTATACGCTACTTCGAAGTACGGAACCAACATGTATACGTGCCTTCACCAAGGTGAACCAACGTATAGATGTGCAAATACTAACTTGGAACTTCACAGCTATTCCAGACTTCAGTCATAACCAGATCATAACATTTACATAATAAAACATGCATTAGCAATCAGATCTATCCCAACCAATATCTGATCATTCAATGAAAAGTCATTTCAGGTCTCAAGATCCTAATCCAACATTGAATTCAAGGTGTACAAAATATTTTAGATCATATCATAATCATAGCTCCTGAAGCATAAAATATACTTTAGATAGAAGTATTCCTGAGAAACCCTTACACTTGCACCCTTGGCCCTTTGACCTTCTCTTCCTTATATAGATTTTTTGGCCTTTCTCAATACCTTGGACCAAAACAACACTTAGAGTCTGTGGTATTCTTGGACGGGATCAAATATTCGTTACTCCACTCAATATTGTGGGCTAATACCATGGTATTGACCCTTGGTATTCTTTACTCTTGAATTTCCTTGATTTTCCAACTCATGCGTGCTTTCCCTCTTGTGAAAGTGCATGCATACGTATACACTCCTTTTGTTCCATGGACCCGCGTGTATACGCTACTTGGACAAAGTGAACTAGCGTATAGTTCTTAAACCATTACCTTTATTCAATCTTTGGTGTCTTTTGTTGTTAACTTGTTGCATTATGAACTGTCATCTATGTGAGTTTCCATCAAGGACAACACTTGTATCATAATGCCAACAATCTCCCCCTTTGGACTTTATGGCAACCACAACACCAAGATACTCTCCCCCTTTGACATCAAGGGCAAAGGGGGTGTGGAGTACTAGAGAAGATATGTTTTTGGTAATTATTTCAGCATCTTTTCATTAGAACTTACAAACCTTTTGCATAATGAACTAAGAAAATGATAAGGAATTGTAATAAAACATGTGAGATTAATATGCAAGACGAAAACACTGACAATTGCCATTTCCTTATGCAGGAAGAAGGAAAAACGAGAAACTATTGTTCCAAAGGAAAGGAAAAGGATGGGTTAACCATTGTCCCTTTGACGGGGAACCATATGCAAAAAAGGCAAAGCAAATCAAAGTGAATCAACCCTGGAAAGGAAGTGGAGATATCGGCTTGGCGCAGGAAAGAAAAGAGATGACTGAGGACTAACGGTTCGGCAAATCCCTCAGGATCCTTGATCCCGAGGGATCGCTGCTTTAACTATTTCTGCACTTAGATATCTCCGCCTTCACCATTATAAAAGGGCAGCACTGTTAGTTAGAATTTGCTATGTTTTATGTAATTTCCTTTAAGATCAAAACTTTGATCATCGAGTCTCGTTAAGGATTGATCTATTGTAATTTCGTTTTATGCATTAATATAAACTTGGTTCTTATTTCATCTTTGAGTCTAGAATAACTTCAAGGGCTAAGGGCCCGGCCCTGGAGGACACTTGCTCCTGTACTATTACATTTGGTTTATGTGTGGTTTGATTATCGACGTTATTTGGTAATCTGATGTGTTTTGAAAGTTTACATCACATGCTCTGTTATGTTTAATTTATTAAGGTTTCTGAAGACAGAACTATTGTATTGACTTTGCATCGTATCACTGTTCTTTTAGGTGTTGATATAATACTGCTAGTGTTTACATAATACTGTTGTTGTTTAATTGCAGAGCCTTTGTGTGTGCACTTGTTCATTAAATATCACAAAATTCATCTTGGAAGTTATGTTCTTTGCGATTGTTGGATCTATAAACAATGCTGTTCTATTTTGAAATGCACGCGTACTCTTTCTAACTGAGATTGATAACTGGATCAGATTACTATTAAAGTGTGTCGTGTGTATATATGGATTTCAAGCGCTGTTCTATAATTCATCATTAATCAGTGTTGTTCCATTTTGGTGTGTTATTAATCCGCCTTTAAGAGTGAAGGATTGTCGTTTGATTCCTGTAGATTACGATTAGTGCATTTGATCTTATAGACTAAGGTGTTACAACTTGTTAGACTTAGTTGCTATTGTATTTCTTAACTGTTGTTCGATTTCAAGTTTGTTGTTCTATTTCTTAACTGCTATTCCATTTCAGGTTTGTTGTTCTATTTCTTAATTGCTATTCCATTTCTTATCTGTCGTTTCATTTCCTCTCATTTGTTATTTTGGTGTGAAGAACGATCTCATGCTGTAGTGAGCATTGACATCTACTTTCCGGCTCCCAGATCCACAATCTATTCTCTGGTTTCCTTTTCCATCAGTTTAGAAAGGGATGGGTTATTGCTACCTAACCCTTGACTGATAAATTGCTTAGTTTTCTGAATGTTTGGTTTAATCTTTTGAAGTAGTTAGTTGTAAACAAGAATCCGTTTACTCTTGTATTTTCGAACACTGTGCTACTAGCATTACTCTGGCAAATGATAGCCTCAGACTGAGACACTCTTTGAAATAAAAAAATGTTCTCAGATTGACATATTACTGTGATGTAATTAGAGGTGAAAGAGACCCTTTTTATAGCTCCAAATTTTGGCGCTATTGCTGGGGAAAGAGTGTAGCCATTTGTTCTTTTTCTTCAGAGTAGTGTACGAACCTGCTAGGGAATAATTGGGTTTTGAAAATGGAAGGTAAGAACCTATGTGTGGAGCATGTAATAGCCTTGCTCCTCTCCCCTCTTTCCTGCAGACTTGCTGCTATTTTGTTTGGGTAGAATCTAGTAATTAATTTGTGTGCATGACTAAGCAGAAAAAGCCAGAAAAGAATTCCAAACCTCTACCCAAGCCAGAAAAAGCTAAGGGGCCAGTGACCCTTGGCCGACCAACCTTCATAGACGAAATCTTCAAGAAAGTAGAATCTCAACCCTCAGTAGGACCCAAAAAAGTTATTTCTAAACAGCCTACTAGTTCCCTTCATGCCACAGGATCACCATCTGTAGCCTTTGCTGAGGTGCATAGTCAAACTGAAGAGCAGGAATTTCAAGAAATCGAAAATTCTACTCCAGAACTATTGCAGGAAGGGAATTTCAGTAATCTTTGTGAAGGAGGAGGAGAGACAGGGGAAACCGAGGAATTGAGATCCCCTCTTGAGACAACTCAGCGATTGAACAGCCCAGACAAGGGAAGTGCTGCAAAAATCATTTTTAAAGAAACTCAATCTCCTCAGACATTAAGCACTCTCATTATCCCAGATAGAGGAAGTGTTATTAAAACTATTCCTGTTAAAGCCATTCCCCCTCAACCTAGGAATACCCTCCTAGATATCCCAGAAGGTTATTGGCATATATTCGACCGAATGGCTCAAAACCAGCCAAACACCCAAACCTCTACATTACAATACCCCATAGTGGATTTTGCAGCAAATGCGCCTATGAAAGCAATCCCTCTTCAACATATCCCTACATTCCACGGTCTTACATCAGAAGACCTAGATCCATTTTTATTTGAATTCGATGTACTGTATAGGGAATATGATTACACCACCAACCCCCAAAACTGAAACTGTTTCCCTCTACATTAAAAGGGGCTGCTTTAAGATGGTTTATGGGATTAGGTGGTGGGGTTATAAATAACTGGGATCAAATGAAAGAATCTTTTCTAAAAAAATATCAGGACTATTGCAAGTCTAGAGAACTAAAGGACGAAATATTCCAGATGATAGCTAGACAAAACAAAACATTAGAGGAGTATGTTGAACGTTTTCAGTATAATCTAAAAAGATCTCCTTATGCATCACTGTCTTTACCTGATAATGTGTTAAAAACAACATTAATAAGGGGCATGAAGGAACAAAGGATTGAAACATTAAACATTATGGGAAAATGAGATATTTATCAAGAAACTTTTGTTGACATTATTGATTTATGTATCAGGAGCTCGAGAGGCAGCACAAGAGTAAAACCGACAGAACATGATCGGTTTGTAAGAGATAATAAAATTTCGACAGAGGGAGTAACGCGTGTAGAAATTGGAAATTTATTGGAAAATTTTAAAACTGATATACTAGGGACACTAACTACAAAAATTGATATTATGTAGGCCAAACAGAAGCAAATGGAGGCAGAACATAATTTGGCAATCTTCTGTCCCCGATGCAGGAAAAAGCATAGCCATAAGGAGTGTCCAATGGATGCAGTCCAAACATGCGCCATCTACACAAAAGATCACCTTACGGAAAGTTGTCCCTCACTTCCTGGATTAAAAGCAATATATAAGGAAGTAGAAGAAGAGCCAGAATCGATGTATTTGCTCAACCAGCGCCATCAGTGGCAGTCGCGACAATCTGGTATGTTTCCAGACCCAACTTTTTATTTTCAGCCTCTGCAGTATAATGCTCAACAATATAATATGTGGCAAAGTCAATTTCAACACTCGTTTCCAAATTGGTCACCACAGTCGTTTCCTTCCTCAACCCCGTGGCTGAATCAGGCAAGCCAACCTGGTTGGCCAAATCTTCCTTATACCCCACCATATTGGCAAAGTAACGCATACCCACCACAATGGACTCCTCCTACTTCACAAAGTTCAGCCTGGCAGACAAACTGGCAGAGACCGATGCATCAACCAGTAGGAACCATTCCACTCCCTCAACCTACATTGCTAGCCTTACAACAAAATCCCCAGTCTAATCTGAGACCGCAACTCCCAGCCCAACCTAACCCCAATCCAAATAATAGACCAGTCCAATCTGTACAAATCATAGAAACACTAGAAATAGGAGCTGATCTAAGGGAATGTAATGATCTTCAGTTAAGTTCTGGGCGTATTATTGAAACCGAGGGAGATAAGACAGTTCAGGTTGAAAATCAATTACCCAGAGAACATCTATCACAAGAAGAGGATGTGAATAAACAACAAATTCATAATCAAGCAACTACATCCTCTCCCCTATTCCCAGAATGATTAGTCATACCTCGACCTACACAATTTCCTGATTTTGACATTCTGGGAGAATTACAAAATTTGTACATTAAAATTCCATTCTTCCAAGCCATTCAAGACATCCCGATATACGCAAAAACTATCAAAGAATTGTGTATAAAGAAACCAAGGAGGAATATAACAAATAATCCAAGAGTCCAAGTAGTCGGCACTCTATCTGACTTATTATCAGGAAAAGAAACACCCATTAAATACGAAGACCCAGGAAATCCAATAGTAATTGTGCAAATTTATGGTCAGACCCTTTCCAATGCCTTAGTTGATCTAGGAGCTGCAATCAATATCTTAACAACCACTACTTGCCAAAAGCTAGGAATTACATCTGTAGAACCCACCTCTACCTTGCTAGAATTGGCTAACCGATTTGTGGTTAGGCCAGAGGGCACACTACATGATGTCATGGTCTCTGTTGACTCTTGGGAATATCCAACCGATTTTCTGATAATAAATCCCAAAACCCAACTTGATGGACATCCATTGATTTTAGGTAGACCTTGGCCTGCCACTGCCGATTCTTATATTGGCTGTTGGCAAGAAAATATGACCATAACTAGAGGAGCAGATATCAAGAACTTAGTTCTATATCCTCCAGCGCAACCAAGTGTCACAATAGTCAAAACTAATAGACACCTTGTATCATACCTTACTGATAACATTAGATCTCCATTAACTATACAAGAGGCACTTGATTTCAAAGACCAAACAAAAGATGGTGCCATTAATAATTTCATTAGTCAAACTGAACTCACATCACGCACACAATGCCATATAATAAAAGCATCATTTGATAGTGAATAAGAAGAATATCCTCTTAAAGATACACATGATCATACAATACCTGTTACCTCTGTTGCAAATAGTAAAATTGTGGAAATTCAACCGGGAAAAACCTTAAACATTAATGCCAACCTCACATCCGAACAAGAAATGAAGCTCATCCATGTGTTAAGAAAATATAAAGAAGAGTTTGCATGGGACTACCCTGATATGAAAGGAATTGACCCCCAGTTATGTACACACCAAATTTATATAGAAAAAGATGCGAGACCTGTTCGTTAGCCTCAGAGGAGACTAAATCCTCATCTAAAAGATGTGGTAAAAGTTGAACTTCAAAAAATTTTAGATGTCAATTTCATCTATCCTATCTCTGATAGTAAATGGGTCTCTCTGCTTGTGGTGGTACCAAAAAAGAATGGGAAATGGAGAATCTGTGTGGACTACAAAGAGCTAAATAAAGCAACACAAAAAGACCACTTCCCTCTCCCATTCATCGACCAAGTATTAGACACTTTGGTAGGAAAGAAATTCTTTTCTTTCTTGGATGGCTTCAGTGGATACAATCAGATTCAGATTGCCCCTGAAGACCAAGACAAAACTACTTTTACTTGTCCTTGGGGAACATTTGCCTACTGAGTTCTACCTTTTGGCCTATGCAATGCTCCTGCCACATTCCAAAGGGCTATCCTCAGCATTTTTGCAGACTTAATAAATGAAGGGCTTGAAGTATACATGGATGACTTTACACCATACGGAGATGATTTCAATCCAGCATTGGATACACTAGAAAAAATCCTACAACGCTGCATTGCTACCAGGTTTTGTTTAAGCCATGAAAAATGTTATATGATGATGACTGAAGGACTTATCCTAGGATACTATATTTCAGTAGCTGACATTCAGGTAGACCCAGCCAAAATCCAAATAATTTTGCTTATTCCCACTCCTACCACTCAAACGGAGGTACGCATTTTTCTTGAATTTTCTGGTTGTTATAGGAGGTTTATAAAACATTATTCGCATATTGTTGCACCTTTGTATGCACTAACTAGTAACGTTGATTTTCTATGGACAGAAAAATGTGAACATGCTTTCAAGGTTCTGAAGAAGCTCGTGTCCATAGCCCCAGTCCTTCGAGGACCAAACTGGGATTTGCCATTTCAGATATCATCTGATGCCTCAGATACAGCCATTGGAGAAGTCCTTGGGCAGGAAGAGGATAAAAAACCATATGCAATTTATTACATCAGCAAAAATTTATCCCCTGCTGAATTAAACTACACAATTACTGAAAAAGAATTTCTATTTGTAATACATGCTGTCAATAAGTTCAGACATTACATTACTGGATATCCTGTTATCTTGTACACAGATCATTCTGCCATAAAATATTTAGCAAACAAGCCTATCACAAATGGCAGAATAACTAGATGGCTGATTTTATTGCAGGAATTTGATATTACAATCAAGGATCGACCTGGAAAAGAAAATCATGTAGCCGATTTTCTCTCAAGAATGCCAAAGCCAATCGATGCAGCAGCAGTTGAAGATCAATTTCCAGACGAGCATCTGTTTGCTGTGGTTGTTCAAACACCCTGGTATGCTGATGTTGCCAATTACCTAGCAGTAGGTAAACTATCAAAGCATCTAACCCCTAATGAGCAGAAACATATTGTTTAGCAGAGTGCTCGATATTCTTGGATTGGGGGCTATTTGTTCCACACAGGGGCAGACATGCATATCAGGAGATGCGTTGGAGAAGATGAAATCTTTGACATTTTAAAAGCATGCCATGACAGACCATGTGGTGGACATTTCGCCGATTGCAGAACTGGACATAAAGTGCTGCAAATAGGATATTATGGGCCCATGATTTTCAAAGATGCAAGGAAATTCGTCCAAACCTGTGACAGTTGCCAGAGAGAAGGATGCCCTGGTCAGTCTGATGAGATGCCTCTGAAACCACAGCTAGTCATCGAACAAGCGATGGGCTCTTGATTTCGTTGGACCAATTAACCCATCATCAAATTAGAAAACATATATTTTGGTGGCAACAAAATATGTCACCAAGTGGGTTGAAGCAGAGGCATTGCCAAGAGCTACAGAGGATTTTGTCATACAGTTCTTGTTCCATCTATTTATACATTATGGCCTTCCAAGAGAGATAATTACAGACAATGGACCACAATTTGTTGGGAACAAAATAGCTACAACACTCAACAACTATCATGTCCAGCATAAAATCACTACTCCATACCACCCACAGGCAAATGGGTAGGTAGAAAGTAGCAATAAAATAATAGAAGCAATCCTAACAAAAACCATTGCGTCACATAGACGTGACTAGGCTGCCAGACTACCCGAAGCACTATGGGCTTATAGAACAACATGGAGAAGTACCACTGGTTACTCACCTTATCAATTAGTGTTTGGAAAACAACTCATTTTCCCCATAGAATTTGAAATCCAAACATTACGAACAACACAGGAAGTTGGCTTAGATCTAACCAAGGCACATATTAATCGATTATAGCAGATCAATGAGCTAGACGAAACTAGGCTCTCTCCACTTCAAAACACTGCCTTGATCCAGTAGCAGCGAGCTAAATGGCATGATGCTCTCACTAAAAATAAATTCTTCCACGAAGGTCACTGGGCACTTTTGTACGACTCCAGGTTTCATGACTTCCCCGGGAAACTCTAGCGTCGTTGGTTGGGACCATAAGAAATCCATAAGGTACATGGCAATGGTACCCTTACTCTAATCACTATTGACGGTTCTGGATATGCCTTCAAGGCAAATGGCCACCGAGTTCATCTTTATCGCAAACCACTCACTCGTCCTTCTGCCAGCAGCTATGCCGAGACTCTGATATGGAAATTTTGGGGGAGGGAGAGAAGTCTTCCTCACCTGTAATTCATTAAGAAATTTATTTCTTTTTATAGTTTGTACATAATTTCTTTTCTTTTGTGAATCATTTTTGTACATATTTTTGAATCAACGTTTTGCTGTTACTATTTTTTCTATTCCTTTTCTCAAAAGGACAACATTTTATTCTGGCTGTTCCTTTTTCAAAAGAACAACACCCTTTGGATCAGCCGTCATTTTGCTGTAATTTTGTTCCTTTCCTTTATTTCTATGTTCTGCTGTTCCTTTTCCAAAGGAACAACATTTTCGTGTTCTACTGTTCCTTTTCCAAAGGAACATTTTCTGTTTCTGCTGTTCCTTTTCCAAAGGAACAACATTTTTTGTTTTTTCTATTCTTTTTTCAAAGGAACGACATTTGTGTGTTTTGTTGTTCCTTTTCCAAATGAACAACATTTTCGATTTCTAGTGTTCCTTTTCCAAAGGAACCGCATTGGTGTGTTTTGTTGTTCCTTTTCCAAAGGAACAACATTTTCAATTTCTGTTGTTCCTTTTCCAAAGGAACGACATTGGTGTGTTTTGCTGTTCCTTTTCCAAAGGAACAACGTTTTCGATTTCTGTTGTTCCTTTTCCAAAGGAACGACATTTGTGTGTTTTGTTGTTCCTTTTTCAAAGTAACGACATTTGCGTTTTCTGTTGTTCCTTTTCCAAAGGAACAACATTTGTGGTCTTTTGTTGTTCCTTTCTCCAAAAGGAACACCACTTGCATTTTTTTGCTCTCCCTTTTTGAAACAGCTCGTTCCCCTTGCTATTCTAAATTAAGGATGCTTACTGTCCCTGTTCTTTCAAGTCTTTTAGAATACAGCTATGCACTTATGCAATGGATACAAAATCACAACATACTGAAATCAGTGAATCATAAAATCGGTATCTTTATAAGAAATTGCTCTGAATTGGTAAGAGGACAAAAGGAAGGACACGCTTATTCATTATCTTTTGTTGTCATTGCTCTACTGATTCTACTATGATTGGTTATATTTATCATGTTGGTCCCTTTTAATCCTCTTTGATTATTATTCAGGAATAAGAGCAAAGGGTTTATATCTTCCTATTGAGATGTTAAGACTTCTTCCACCATTCCTACTCTTAAGGGGTGTTGAACCACCCTTTGTGTATAAGTAGGGAAAGTACTTTATGAGAAAGAAATAAAAAAGAGCAAACAATGATGTCTTAATGACTTATAAGTTGTCAAATGCAGGATAGGGGGTCTCATCAAGAGCCATCCTACCATGATCATGAGGACGAAAGCGAAGTGGCATTCCCACTATGGCCACCACACCAGGGATATGGTCCAAAAGTTATATAAAATAAAGAACCCTTGGAACAGGAGGTCTCATCACGAGCCGGCCTACCCACCTTTCGCTCCTTCCTCGTGAAAGGCATTATGGCTAACTCGTCACTAAGCCAGCATAATGGCCTACATTTTGATATCACACAACATTTCCTAAGCATACACAAAGGATCATGGTTCCATGGGTGAAATAAACAACTTTGTCAAGGTTATGGACACCTGTTGGCCGCAGAGCACTGTTAATGGTATTGAAGTCACATTGTTTACACCAATAGGTAGTTATTAGCACCCTTCTGTTTCTTATGCCTTAGTAATCAATCATATATTATTTCCCAAACCATACAATGCATGTACATCTATTATCACCAATCATGACAGAACAATTGACAATGACTGCATGAGACTCTGTATCCACGGCAGATGTCCTATCCCCAGCCTTGCATCATATCACCGCAGTCCCTTACGTATTAAGCGACCTAACTCTACGCCTCGATTTCGGTAATTTGCTACTTTTGTAAACATGGCATATTGCCATACGTTGTTCCTTAAGGACTCTGTTTCAGAATGGGTGTCACTCCTTTATTTGACAGCCCGGATGGCATATCACATTGTGGGGGGGGAGGTTAACCTCATCATTCCCTGGATTACGTGTCAGATCACTATTTGGGAAGTTGTGTACTAGGGTATAGCACGGCTCAACGGTATACTATTTTTTTATTTTTCTGCATGATTTGTTGTTCATAAGCCATTTCCATTGTATACTCTGCAACATTATATTTTGAGCGAGTCTTGCGTCTGTCAGCCTCTCTGTGTTTCAATAGCGTGAACAACTGTCGTTCCATTGAGATTTTACAGCGAAACCATAAACATGGGAGGAAGATCGATTCAGAGAGAACTGCAGATGTTAACAATCTCTGTTGTTGCTCGGGAAATCTTGGCAAGAGCAGGGTGGCTGACTTATCTCAACCGCTTACAGGAATCCAACGAGACTATGGCATTTGAATTCTTGCAGAACTTGCAAGAGGATCACTCCACAGTGAGGGGGATATGCATAGCAGTCACCGATGACATAATCGCAGAAGTCTCAACACTGCCAACCATTGGACCTGTATGGACATTAAAGAAGGAGAGATTGCAGAAGATCATAGAAATCTTCTAGGATGAAAGCCAGAGCCTGACAATTAGAGGAAAGGGGGTTCTGCCAGCATCATTAGGAGAGCCGTGGGTGGAATTGGTGAAGACCATCCAAAGCTACATCACCTGTGAAGGCAGAAAAGACGTGGTAAGACCACGACATCTTAAACTCTTAGCTGTACTAAAGCAAAAATGCTCTGTAAATTTACCTGCATTTTTGAATTCATTACTTCATGATGTTGCACAGAGCATAAAAAAGGCACAGCATGTAGAGCCAGTTATTAGTCATCATGGGTTGATTCGGTTAATAGTCAGTCATAGCCTTACCCAGCAGTAGAGCAGTTGGGAAGAGCTAATTTCCATGATAAATGGAGGATTGACCACACCATCCCCAAAACGTAAACATGCCACCAGTACACCTGAGCATCCAGAAAAATGCAGGAAATCGGTCTGGCTAGCACGACTGCGAGGGAGGCTGGAGAAGCCCCAAGGAAACACCAACTAGCCGGTAGAGATAGAAGATGAGCAACCCCCACGATTAGAAGGGGAAGACAATGAAAAAGGAATGCAGGAAAAAGAGGAAGGAGAAATGGAAGAAGAAGCTGAGAAATCTGAGCAGGAGGAGGAAATGGAACAGCAGGAAGGTAGTCCATTGTAGGACCCATTGGGAGAAGATGAATTGGCCAAAGTTTTGGCCAATATGGGCGAATATGGTCAACCCTCCAGTCCATCATATCTCCATGCCAAAGAGGAACCTCAGAAGGGAAATTCACCTTAAGAATCACATGCAGAGGAGGTAGAAGAAGAGAATCTGCCTATTCATGATGAAAATATGATAGGAGATGCTGAACAGGAACAATCCGTTCCTAGCCAGACGACACTAGGAGAAATTCTGGAGGAAATGGGGGCAGAAAAGGAGGTCACCCAAGAAATAATAGAACCAGTTAGGATTCTTGCCCCGGAGCAACCAGAGCAGAGCAATGAAGAAGCAACCCAGAGAGAAAATCAAGGAATTAGTCACAGTCCAGGCCGCAGTGAACAGCCTGCTATTCCTTCTAAGGAAATTGAGGAAATTAAGGAATTGCGAAAAGAACAGCAGAGACTACTGAATATAATAGTTCAGCTCCACCAGCAGATTAGGATTCTAAAAGCAAGGAAAAGGGTACAAAGGAATTTGGAAAGGAAAAATGCAACCACTCCACCGAAATCCCTTAAGACAAAGGGGCGGAGGACCAGAGTCCATCCTGCTGTTCAAAACCCTGTCGAAAACCAGGCTGTTGTTCCAAATGATGCTGAGGAGCAGACTGCTATTCCAATTAAAAAGGAACAGCAATGGACTGATATCTACGTTAAGATAGAAATGGATGATATTTTGACCCGCGATAAGGAAATTCAGACGGAGACACCACCTTCGGGAGTGATAAGAGTCATGAACTCAAAACAACACAATAGGAAAATTCAGGTAAAACTCCCGGCCTCCACTGCCGCATGGAAAAGAAATCCAAAAACGGTAACCTTACGAAAGAGTTTGAAGCAAGCTCAACAAACAATAGAAAAGCTTATAGAGCAAACGGTCCCTCGAGAAAATTAGGAAGAGCTACAGCAACAGCTTAGGAACGTCAATCTATCTGAAAACCAGGCCTTTGAAGGGTGGCGAAGGGAAGAAGAAAAAGTCGCGAAGGTAACTCGTAGGTTAGATATAGTTATCAAGCAGATGGATACCTTATGTTCTTTATACAATGACATCCTAGCATGTAGAGCCCCTACTAAGAATTATGCCTTGTTTTTAATGGAACAATATTTGCAATTGAAAATAAATGTTGTTAAAGCAGGTGCTCCCATAACAATTAACACCATCGATGATTTTATAAACTGCTGTAACCACTACGAGGTAAAAGTTTAGAGACTACAACATGAGTTTTATTTACATAACCTTGTATTATACCAGGAGACTGAACTAAACCCTAGCCCTTTTGTTGGGGATATCCAATTACAGGCATTTATTTCATTTGGGGTTAATCAAATTAAATGGCTTAAAGCCTATAATGCTTTCCAAAGACAAGAAAACATATTAGACTTGTGGATAAGAGCTGAGCCTAGGGATCTAGTATAATTTTGGAGAAAACATAAAAACCTCATGAAGACTCCAGGTGTAATTGAAGCATTAGGACCCATGCATGAGGAAATCATTCGACAGGGATTAGAATACTTTTTCTCTATCAAAGACCCTGCCATTGATGCGGCTAAATTTCGGTATCAGATCTCTAATCCGAATATCCAGCTCAGAGAACCATTTAAGTATGAAAATTTTAAATTATCTACCAACCGCTTGCACCTCTTTGGCAAAGTAATTTTGAGGGCAGGGCCATCCTAGTTAGGATATAGGTTCCGGAGTCCAATTATTTGGCACCCTGCACCCAGATGCCAAGTCCTGTATGAGATGCCTGAGGGTTAGATAGGCCATTCCTTTGAACACCTAGTTATGCATCATGGCTATAGGCCTTCATATGAGATTCCATCTCCAACCTACTCAGTCACTGCCTTACATGTCAACTACAATGTTTTCATGAGGGCATGAAAAAGGGTAAGCAGGGGGGTGTGTGGAGTACTAGAGAAGGTATGTTTTTGGTAATTATTTCAGCATCTTTTCATTAAAACTTACAAACCTTTTGCATAATGAACTAAGAAAATGATAAGGAATTGTAATAAAACATGTGAGATTAATATGAAAGACGGAAACACTGAAAATTGTCATTTCCTTATGCAGGAAGAAGGAAAAACGAGAAACTGTCATTCCAAAGGAAAGGACAAAGATGGGTTAACCGTTGTCCCTTTGACGGGGAACCGTATGCAAACAAGGCAAAGAAAATCAAAGCGAATCAGCCCTGGAAAGGAAGTGGGGATATCGGCTCAGCGCAGGAAAGAAAAGAGATGACTGAGGACTAACGGTTCGGCGAATCCCTCAGGATCCTTGATCCTGAGGGATCGTTGCTTTAACTATTTCTACACTTATATATCTCCGCCTTCACCATTATAAAAGGGGCAGCACTGTTAGCTCGAGGAGAGTTAGAATTTGCTATGTTTTATGTAATTTCCTTTAAGATCAAAACTTTGATCATCGAGTCTCATTAAGAACTAATATATTGTAATTCCGCTTTATGCATTAATACAAACTTGGTTCTTATTTCATCTTTGAGTCTGGAATAACTTCAAGCGGTGTACCCCTGGAGGCTAAGGACCCAGCCTTGGAGGACACTTGCTCCTGTACTATTACGTTTGGTTTATGCATGGTTTTCTTATCGATGTTATTTGGTAATCTGATGTGTTTTGAAAGTTTACATCACATGCTCTGTTATGTTTAATTTATTAAGGTTTCTGAAGACAGAACTATTGTATTGACTTTGCATCATATCACTGTTCTTTTAGGTGTTGATATAATACTGCTAGTCTTTACAGAATACTGTTGCTGTTTAATTGCAGAGCCTTTGTGCTGTGCACTTGTTCATTAAATATCACGGAATGCATCTTGGAAGTTATGTTCTTTGCGATTGTTGGATCTATAAACAATGTTGTTCTATTTTGAAATGCAGTCGTGCTCTTTCTAACTGAGATTGATAACTGGATCAAATTACTATTAAAGTGTGCCGTGTGTATATATGGATTTCAAGCACTGTTTTATAATTCATCATTAATCAATGTTGTTCCATTTTGGTGTGTTATTCAATCTGCCTTTAAGAGTAAAGGGTTTCCGTTTGATTCCTGTAGATTACGATTAGTGCATTTGATCTTATCGACTAAGGTGTTACTGCTTGTTAGACTTAGTTTTTGTTCTATTTCTTAACTATTGTTCCATTTCAGGTTTGTTGTTCTATTTCTTAACTGTTGTTCATTTTCAGGTTTGATGTTCTATTTCTTAATTGTTGTTCCATTTCTTATCTGTCATTTCATTTCCTGTCATTTGTTATTTTGGTGTGAAGAACGATCTCAGGCTGTAGTGAGCATTGACATCTACTGTCCGGCTCCTAGATCCATGATCTGTTCTTTGGTTTCCTTTTCCATCAATTTACAAAGGGATGGGTTATTTCTATCGAACCCTTGACTGATAAATTGCTTAGTTTTTTGAATGTGTGGTTTAATCTTTTGAAGTAGTTAGTTGTAAACAAGCATCCGTTTACTCTTGTATTTTCGAACACTATGCTACTAGCATTACTCTGGCAAATGATAGCCTCAGACTGAGACACTCTTTGAAATAAAAAAACGTTCATGAATTGACATATTAATGTGAGATAATTAGAGGTGAAAGAGACCCTCTTTATAGCTCCACAGGTGGGACCAAGATATTCTCCCCAGTAGGGATTCTCTGCACATGTTTAATTCTCTAATCATGCTCCCCGTGAGATTTTACAGGAATCTCTTATGGATGTGAACATGAAATACATGAATCTATCACTCAACTAAGTGAGTATGACCTTCCTATCATCAATGACTCATACATACATCAATCACCCAACCAAGTGGGGATATACCAAATGTTCATACATGATTAAAAAATTTGCAATTATTACATCATCCTTCCCATGCATAGTGGGGTTACATCATACGCCTTTACATGACCTTTACATAAAATTATATACATGACATTTATAACAAGGAATAATAATATAAACAAGACCATGATAGTCATTAGCAACTATCATACACCATATATGATCTGCACCATAAGCATCTATCAGCAGCATCAAGATTGACAGCCTATAAATGTCCATCATCAAAAGAGTCATCTGAATTGAAACAACTATGTGGATCAATCAATATAAGCATCATCATGTACCAAGGTCTTCTAATATAATGCCAACAATGCATTATTAGAAGTGTATTCTCCCCCTAATCCTCTGCGAGTCGTTCACTATAAGAGCTTATCATTTCATTTGTTAGTAAGAATCATCAAGGCATCATCATAAACCAGTTATTCATCAAATTATTAATAGCTTATGAGGGCCAAAAACACTTCCACATATCATCAGCAAACTGTAATCATCATAGAACAGAATATATAATTGGTACTTGGCTAAACCATATCAGACCCCTTTTCCTGAGTCTGTTCCACTACTTTTTCCTCAAAATACCATATACGCGACTGTGCAGCTTCTAACTCATGTATATACATCACTTGTATTCATAATAACCACATATGAGAATTGTAATACTGAAGCTTTACACTTTCAGCTCCCCCCTTGGGTTTGTTATGTCTGTATACTGAGTTATGCCACATCTTTCTAACAACAATTCATTCTTCTTCAATACCTAGGATTATGATGATGTTTGCTCCTTTTCGTATGGTGGCCAAAATTTGCTCCTACATTCCTTTGCTATATGTCCAAACTTGTTACACGCATAACATCTTACATGTTTCATATTCCTTGTATTGCAATTAATAGCTTTGTGACCAAACATATTGCAAGAAAAACAATATCCATTAAAGTACCTGGAAACTGATGATCTTTTTGTGTGACGGTCTTGAACCATTCTACTTTTGCATCTAGCTACAACATGTCCAAAATTATGACATATAAAATATTCAATATTATTTGTCAGAGGAAAGAACTGATTATCCCTTCCATAGTTAGGAGGAAATGATTTTATTTGAAGTCTTTCATTCCTTGGTTGTTGATGGGGTTGACCTCTTATCTCCTTGTTGAGCATTTCAAATTTTGTATCAAAGTTCCTTGCCTCATCTTGTGAGCTAGATTCACCTTCAACAGTTTCATGAAAATCAATACCAGTCTTTATAAGAGGAGAATGTTGAACTTTGATGATTTCATCTAACGTTTCTAATTCTTTAGCAAATCTAAGATTCAGAGTTTTTGTCTTCTCAAGTTCTTTTCTTAGACTTACTACTTCACATTCTAACACTTCATTGTGCTTTTCCTTTTCAGTGAGTTGATGTGTCACTATGTATATGACTGTATCCTTTTCTGCCAAACAGAAATTGAGTTGAGTGATTTCTTTAAGGAAATCTTCCTTTTCTAAGGTATCATTTTCATATGCCATGAGTAGTTTAATATCTTGATCATCTTCATCACTATTAGACATGCCATCACTATGTTCATGAGTATAATAACTTCTATTAACTTCTACAAAAATTGTTCCTTTGTCATGAGGCCATTTAGCAACATAATGACCAACTCTTCTACAAGAAAAACATTTGAAGGGAAGCTTACCTCTGAATCTTTCGAAACCCCGCTAAAGTTTCTTCACAAAGTTTACCTCTTCTTCTTCTGATATATATCCTGATTCTTTGAGATCTCCCTTTTCTTTTCCTTTTGTAGAAGCTTTGAAAGTTGCTTCTTTGATTTCTGATGGACCTCCTTTCCTCATTTCAAAGGCAGTTAGAATTCCATGAAGTAGAAAAATAGTAAAATATTGTAGATCTTGTTTTTCTTCAATGGCATATACTTTTGACTCAAATTTAGAAGACAAAGATCTCAAATATTCTCAACAATAGTAGCCTCCTTTATTTCTTCACCCAGATTTTTAATATGATTTACAATCCCATCTACTCGCAAGAAATATTAGAAATACTTTCATCACTATGCATCTTGAGAGTTTCATACTGGATTCTAAAAGTTTGGAGTTTAGCACATTTTAGCTCTAAATGATTCTGTCCCATATTTCCTTGGTTGTGTTGAACTGGATGACTTTGATGAATTCTAATACTGATAGACTTCCCAATAAAGCATTGACGACTTTGGCATTGATTTCATATGATTTATTTTTTGTTGGATCCATGGGGACTGTTGCTGGATATTGGTATCCTCTTTCCACAATTGCCCAAACATCAGCTCCAAGTGACTGAAGATAAGCTCTAGGTCATGTTTTTCAATATACCAAGTTGTTCCCATTGAAGATTGGTGGTCTGATAGATCCCACAACTTCATGATTGTTCATCTTGAAAGACCTCCCTTCAAGTGATCAAGCTTCTTCTGAAGGACCTACTCTAATACCAATTGTTGGAAATAATACTGAGAGGGGGGGGGGCATTGAATCAGTATTATCAACTTATTAACTTTCTTTTCATAATCAAACTTATATATGCTACTTTAGTGAAGGGAACTTGCATTTGCACGCAACTTTTCTTAAGGCAACCAACATATATCTAGTGAACTTGTGATTCAGTTAATTCATCATATGTTGATATTTAATTAGTGCATTAGTACTTAATTAACCATTTAAATAGTAACCATGTGAAGTAAGAACAGAATAAGCAATCACACACATGAACACCAAGATTTAAGGTGGAAACCCAATGCAGGAGAAAACCACCTACTATTGTCGTCTCTGTCTTATTTTAATATAAGAAAAACCTATTTACAATCTTGTACTGGTGCAGACTCATACCAGTAAGCAGGCACCTAATTACAGAAGGCTACAACCTTCTCTCATTCTCCAGCTTCTACTAGAAGGGAGCTACAACCCCCTGGCTCTTGTACTAGTTGATATGTTTACTAGTACATAGGCGTCGGGCTATAGAAAGCTCCAACCTTCACTCATTTTCTAGTTGCTACTGGAAGGGAGCTCCAACCCCTAGCTCTTGTACTGGCCAATATGTTTACCATTACGTAGGCATTAGTCTACAGAAGGCTACAACCTTCTCTCTTTCTCCAGGGACCATGTTTCATTAATTTCATACTGGATGCTCCTAGTACACAACAATACAAAATGAAGGCTTCGTTTCATCCAATTTTCATATTGGACCCATCAATAACATTGAAACTCAAAATCAATCACCACTACAATACAACCAATCACTAAAAACCCATCATCACTGAAACAAATCATAATCAATCAATCTGAACATTCAGAACATTGTCACCAGAACATAAAGCAGAACCCAGAACTCAGCATCAACAACCAGAACCAACTGCAACTTCAAACATCATATTTCATAATGTATACACTACTTCGAAGTATTGAACTAGCGTGTATACGCACCTTCACCAAGGAAAACCAGCATATAGATCTGAAAATACTAACTTAAAACTTCACAGCTATTCCAAACTTCAGTCATACTCAGATCATAACATTTACAGAATAAAACATGCGTTAGCAATCGGATCTAGCCGAACCAATATCAGATCATTCAATGGTAAGTCATTTCAGGTCTCATGATCTTGATCCAACATTGAATTCAAGGTGCACAAAAGATTTCAGATCATATCATAATCATAGCTCATGCAACATAAAATATACTTCAGATAGAAGTATTCCTGAGAAACCCTTACACTTGCACCCTTGGCCCTTTGATCTTCTCCTCCTTGTATAGTTTTTTTGGCCTTTCTCAATACCTCAGACCAAAAAAACACTTAGAGTCTATGGTATTCTTAGATGGGATCAAATAGTCATTACTCCGCTCAATATTTTGGGCTAATACCATGGTATTGACCCTTAGTACTATTTACTCTTGAATTTACCTGATTTTCCAACTCATACACACTTTTCCTCTCATGAAAGTGTGTGCATACGTATATGTATTTTCACGAGGGGTGTTACAATGACATTGTTATATGTGTCTATAAATATGAACTAATCAATAAGAAAATAAAGTATAGACACATATAAAAGGTATGCTTATTCCTTAGAGAGCAAAGTAGGTTATTAATAGTAAGTTAATGGACATCGTAACTTTTTATAGTGAAAAAAGAAATGTAGTACTCTAAAAGTAAACTCTTATTGAGTAATTATAGTGCCAGATATTAAAAAAAATAGTATGTGAGGTATGTTACATATGGTATCAAAATTGTAGGCTCAAAAATTGAGGCATAAGGGTCCAACCACAGTTAAAATAATTGTGCAAAAAATGTTATATTTAGGAAAAAATAATTTTGACTTATTGTAATGATGTAAAATAGTAAGTGAAAAGGAGCACAGTGATGGAAAAACCTTGTGCCAAACTTCTTAGTGAAGGAGATCAAATTTGGGTCTAGCTGGGAGATAAAACTTCACCTCTAACAACCCAACTTCAAGAAATTCTGAAAGATATGAAACAAGAGTTGGCCAGTACCAGGACCAGAAATGAACACGTGTTGAAGTAAAGTGCAGAGAAGGAAAATATCATTAAAGAGTTGATTGAAAATTCAACCCATAAACCTCTAGATACAGAGGTAGAAGCGGACAAAGAAGATCCCTTAAAGTGGAAAACTGTTGAAAATGAACCTGATAAGTCTGAACATGAATATGAAAAACCTAAAAGTAAAGAAGAATCAGATAAAACATCTCTAAATTCTACTAAATCTGAAAGAAAAATAAATCATAAGTCTAGGAAGAGTTCAAAAATATTAGACTATCTACATTTGATGGAGAAAAAGAAGAATATACAGAAGCCTAGTTGTTGAACATCACTAAATATTTTCAAGTCTATGAATATTATAGTAATCTAAAGGCCATATTTGGAGTGTATCAACTACAAGAAAAAGTTGCACTATGGTAGGAGGAAGCAAAAACAATGCACAATATAGAAGAAAAGACGGGAATAGTTTTAGAAGTAGTTTAAGGAAAAATATCTAACTGAAAGATATTACGATGATTGAGCTAAAGAATTTCATGATCTAAAGATGAGGTAGCTGAGTATAGACAAGTTTATGGAAAAATTTACAAACCTATTAAGATATGTTTTGTACATAAAAGAGGAAAAAACAAAGTTGAACAGTTTTTGAACTATCTTCCTATCTCATACAAGGAAAGAATTGAATTTGAAAATCCCAAGACCATGGATGAAGTTGTGAGAAAAGTGAGTATCTATTTGTTGGAAATAATACTGAGATGGGGGGTGAATCAATATTATCAACTTACTAACTTTTTCTTTTCATAATCAAATTTATATACAGTACTTCAGTGAAGGGAACTCGCGTGTGCACGTAACTGTTCTTAAGGCAACTAGCATATATCTAGTGAACTTATGATTCAGTTAATTCATCATCTATTGATATTTAATTAGTGCATTAGTACTTAATTAACCATTTAAATAGTAACCATGTGCAGTAATAACATAATAAGAAATCACACACATGAACACTAAGATTTAAGGTGGAAACCCAATGCGGGAGAAAGACCACCTGCTGCTATCATCTCTATCTTCTTTTAATATAAGAAAGCATGTTTACAATCTTGTACTGGTGCAGACTCATACCAGTACACTGGCACCCACCTACAAAAGGCTACAACCTTCTCTCGTTCCCCAGATTCTACTGGAAGGGAGATAAAACCCCTAGCTCTTGTACTAGCCAATATGTTTTCTAGTACGTAGGCATCGGGTTACAGAAGGCTCCAACCTTCACTCATTTTCCAGCTGCTACTAGAAGGGAGCTCCAACTCCCTAGCTCTTATACTGGCCGATATGTTTACCAGTACATAGGTGCTGGCCTATAGAAGGATACAACCTTCTCTCTTCCTCCAGGGACCACCTTTCATTAATTTTCAAACTCGATGCTCCTGGTACACAATAATACAAAATGAAGGCCTCGTTTCATAAAATTTTCATACTGGAGCCATCAACAACATTGAAGCTCAAAATCAATCACCACTGCAATACAACCAATCACAAAAATCCCATCACTACTAAAACAAATCACAATAAATCAATCTGAACATTTAGAACATTGTCACCAGCACAGAGCAGAACCCAGAACTCTACATCAACAACCAGAACCAATTGCAACTTCAAAAATCATATTTCATAATATATACACTACTTTGAAGTACTGAACTAGTGTGTATACACGCCTTCACCAAGGTGAACCAACGTATAGATATGCAAATACTAACTTAAAACTTCACAGTTGTTCCATACTTTAGTCATACCTAGATGATAACATTTACAAAATAAAACATGTGTTAGCAATCATATCTAGCCCAAACAATATCAAATCATTCAATGACAAGTCATTTCAGGTCTCGTGATCCTAATCCAATATTGAATTCAAGGCGCACAAAATATTTCAGATCATATCATAACCATAGCTCATGCAACATAAAATATACTTCAGATAGAAGTATTCCTGAGAAACCCTTACACTTTCACCCTTGGCCCTTTGATCTTCTCCTCCTTATATAGTTCTTTTGGCCTTTCCCAATACCTCAGACCAAAACAACACTTAGTTCCTGTGGTATTCTTGGACGGTCTCAAATATTTTGGGCTAATACCATGGTATTGACCCTTGGTATTCTTTACTCTTGACTTTCCTTGATTTTCCAACTCATACGCGCTTTTACTCTTGTGAAAGTGTGTGCATACGTATAAGCGCATTTTGTTTTGTGGACCCACTTGTATACACTACTTGGACAAAGTGAACCAGCTTATATTTCTTAAACCATTCTCTTTCTTCAATCTCTAAAGTCTTTTTTTGTTAACCTGTTGCACTGTGAACTGTCATCTATGTGAGTTTCCATCAAGGACAACACCTGTATCATAATGCCAACACTATTATCAGTAGTTCAAATAGAAGAATGAAAGTTCAAAATCCTAGCCTAACAAAGATAAAAATAAATCTGGAACTCAGATTAAGAAGTCAAAATCCTTTATTATGAAAATTTTTGGAAAGGGCCATCAACATAACAAGTTCAACTAGAATAACCAACCATAGCATGTACCATCCGAAATTAATTCCAAACAAATTGATTTGAACAATAAAGGGATGAATAGTGGAACAAAAAGAGAACCTCTAAAATGTTGGGGTTGCGAGGAACCCCATCTATTAAGGAACTTTCCATACAACAGTAGATCATTTCAAGCATTGTAAGTTATTCAAAAAGCAACCAAAGTAAATGACATAGCTAGAAGTATTCTGAGGGTCAATTTAGCCTTAGAATATAGAGAAGTAGAGCATCATTCAACCATGATCGAAATTGAAGGTATCATACTATACAACCTATATCTGTTTTAGTAGATCTAGGAGCTAGTCTTAATGTTAGTCCACAATTTGTGGAAAGATGCAAGTTAAAAGTAGAAAATTTTAAAATTTCATTGTTGGTTCAACTAGCTACAGACACTAAAAATAGTGACAAACTAGGTTAAATAGTGTTTTATAAATGTGAATGGCGGTGTGAAACAAAATTAAATCTGAATATACTGCCTCTAGGTTTCTGTGATCTGTTCATAAGAATGCATTGGCTGGAGAAAAATAAATCTATAATAAATTTTTTAGAGAAAATTGTTACTTATGTAACTGAGGAAGGAAATGTTCAAGTGATTAAAGGTATAACCATGCCTATATCTAGCAAAAAAATTTCAGCTTCGCATCTAAAAAGGTGTTCCTGAAATGGTTGTAAACTATTTGTTGTTCAGATAGAAGAAAACACATAGAAAATATATAATAATGCTATATAAGATCTGGCTATAATTAGAGAATTTAAATATGTCTTTGTGGAAGAGGTTCCAAGGTAACCACTAAGAAGAGACATAGAATTTTCAATTGACTTAGTACCAGGAGCCACATTTGTGTCCAAAGTGTTAGAGTCAGTATTTGCATACTGCCACTAGTGATCAAAATCTCTATTTTATATCATATTAGAGTCCCATTTCAAATTTTTTGCATTCCACTTAGGTCATCATGAAAAAAATTGTTCACTAATGGTAGCCCAAAATCCACAATCACTTTCCCCTCTCAAAAGTTTGTATTTTATGGCCCTCCTTCATGTGTCTTTTGGGTTTCCATTGAACATGAAGGCTCATTTCATCATATTTTATATCAATCAAATCCACCTAAAATTCAGTCATTTGAGGTTCCATTAGGTCACCTAGGTTTTATTTTCCCAAGGTCCAAAAAAATCACCATATCGCTGCATAAGGTCAACAAAATATGAGATTTAAGCAAATGATACTTTTTTTTTAGTTAAATAAAGCTTTCCAAAGCATGTAACCATGGTTAGTAAAAGCCCTAAATTTGATTTCAAGAAGGGATTTTATTCCAAGTTTGTAAATTAAAACTTCAAATAGATGTAATAATTTTATTTTTGTTTATGTAATTTTATGTCTATTATATGTAATAAGTTACTTTTTCGCTGCATTTTCAAGTCCAATGCCAAAAGCATCCCAAGTAAAAGTCAAAATCAGGATTGCCAAAGCATCATCCACCTGTCAAGAGAAAAAAAGTCAAAAAGCATTAATATGAAAATTTGAAAATGACAAGAAACACTAGAAGATGGGTATACAAACTCATAAATTAAATTTCATCCAAGTATAAAGGCTCTCAAACACACCCATGAAGCTTCATTTGCACTCTAACACTCTCAAAACTCCTCAGAAAAAGAAAATTGGCGATTTTAAGGCGAAATTGGGCAAAACAGAGCAAGAGGATGTGTTTACCAGGGTTGTTGCGTGTTTAGCCTGGTCACTGCACTTCTGTAGAGGTCGTTGCATGTTTTCCAAAGATCCCAATGTTATTTACAACGGTGCTATGTTCCTGTAGAGGTTGTTGCGCAGTTGACCAAGTCATTGCACCTTTTCCCAAGTCACTGCGTGTTTGTCTGGAAGGAGCCAAAGCATCCTAGAAACCCTCCTTCCTCACCAAGTTTCCAAGTTGATCATCATTTACTTCAGCAAATCGGGTTGGTGGAAAAATTGCTCACTCCTTCCCTCCATTATTCACCTACATAGGGTTTAAGTTGTTTGTTTTTATTCCTAAGTTCAAACCCTAGTCATACATTCCCACCATCTCAAATCACATTTCCTAGATTTCATCACTATTCCCCCTCACTTAACAGCTATCCCCTATCACCTCCCTTATTCCACACATCCCCATCTCCTCCTCATCATATCTTCTCACATCATTCCACATTTCCCATACCCATAGTCCATTCTACCATTTCCGTAGGGTTTTGATAGCAACAAATCATGGCAGAAAAAGAACACCAAAGTCAGAGTGAGGAAGAAACACAATAGAGGAGGAAATATAAGAAAAGAGGAAAAATTATCAGATATGATCCAACCAACACCGGAGAGCTCATGGCATCTCCCATCACTGTCACAAGCTTCAAACATATGGGCTATTTTGAGTTTTGTGAGAAGATGGAAAGAATCTAGCATCATTCTGAATTGACCAAACAGTTCATCATCAACCTCCATGAAAACCAGGCAACCCTTGCTGGTGTCACCTTTACTATATCTTCTATTATCATATCAGCTGCTACTAGGATCCCAAATGTTGGGGAAAAATGATTTAAACAGGAAGATTTGGATTATTTCTACTATGAGCCATATCTTAAACCTAACCACAAGAGTGAAAGAAGGAGGATTTTCCCTTTCTCTTACCTCCTAGACAAACATGTTCCTATAATGAAAATCATCATGAAGTACTTCACAAGTGAGAGAAGGTTTTCTAGGCTCTATTCCTATCATAGTCTATTACTCATGCATTTTACAAGATTCATAATGCTCAATATGCCCTACTATCTTTACCGTGATACCGACAAGATGTCATACATTACCTGAAGGAAAGATAATGATCATCAAATGTATGGCATATTTCACCATTATCTCATCAAGATTATAGTCCTACATCACCTTGATCAGCTTAACATTACATGGGACACTTTCATATCCAATGAGATTTTCACAGTGTCACCTATTTAGCATGGCCAAGAGGCACCTTCATCCTCTCATACATCCACCTCCATTCCTCCACCTCAGTCCATACATTATTCATATTCATTTGATGAGTCAGCCACGCCATCACCTCCATCATCACCATTTCATGAGCCTATTCATTCACCTGGCAGAGATGAAGGCACTGGGCAAGAACATATTGATCATGGTGAGAGCAGCAAGCCCAAAAGGGTTGGTTTAGGTACCTTGGCACATACCAATCAGAGAGGGCATACGCAAGTGTTTTCCCCACTGATTATGGGAGGGGCCTTGCCTTCTTCATTGACAAAGCAAGTATAGAAGGATAAGGAAAAATTTGTAGAGGCAGAGATCCAACAGCAGGAGGAAGACCTCCATGAGATAGAGCATGATTTTCAATTAGTTGACTCAGATGAGCGTGATGACAGTGAAAGAACAACTATTGTCATCAAGGAGAAGATATCACTCATAGGTGAGCTCGAGTTCAGCTTTCAAAGGGCCAAATGGATCATTTCCTACTATAAGCAGGAAAACATGCAGTTTGAGGTCAAACATGAGCTCATGGAGATTTAGCTCAGAAAGGAAAAGAGAGAGGTTGAAAAGGCTAAGGCCTTACTTTATGAGGCATATGGGTAGTATGGTGAGTAACTTGATGAATAGGTGCCAAGAAGAAGGCCAAGGACTAGAGGCCTAAAGAGAGCTTTGGAGCAAGAAAGGAAAAGGAAGGAAGAACTAGCCAATGAGCTCACCTTGAATGAGTAATTTTCCAAGATGGTAAATGAAAACCAATAATACTAGCTTGAGAAGGTAAATAGTCATCTGGAGAACCTCTTAGACAAGGCCAAGAAGGACAATGATATTCAAAGAAGGATGGTGAAGCACTATGCCATGAGAGACAAAATTGCAAGGGCCAAGCTCAAAAGCACTCAAAAAAAAATTGAGGCCTTGACCGAGCAAGAGGAGAAAAAGAGGTTGGATATTCTTGCCTAGCCATCACTCCATGCCTCAAACATATAGCCAGCTATCAACTCACCAAATTTGGTCATTTTTGAACAATCTTCGCAAGATATGTTTTGTTGTGTTCTTTGAGAAATTTTGGCACAGTCAACATGGTCAAATGCGCAACACCTAGGACGCTGCACTTTTTTTTGGACCATCCAATGAGAAAATCGTCAGCATTTTTGGATTCAGAATGATGAGGACATACACGTTGTACTTTTTCTAAGAATTTGGAGCAAAACTAGTCAATCTAAAGGGTCAAAAACTACCAAAAAATCACCTTTTCTGCCTCTTTTCTGGCCTGGTCGCTGCGCGTTTAAGTAGTCTTGGGATATTGCAATTTTGGAAGGTAAAATCAAGCCCATTTTAAAAACCAAGGGACGTTTTGGAAACTAGACAGGATAAGATTTCCAATGAGCTATCATGGGATAGATTTGGACATCGGGAAGGCAGTTAAAAGTCAGATTGAAGAGGACGTTGCACGTTTGACCAAGGTCGCTACGCGTTTAACCAGGGTGCTGTGTGTTTGACAGTCTTCCACAATTTTCACTGTTTCACTCCAAGTTGACTTTTACTTATGGGAAATTCAATTTTTACTTATATAATTGATCTAGATGATGTAATTATTATGTTTTTTCTTTTATCTAGGGTAGATACATCAGTTAAATGTCCTATGTGGCATGTAATGAATCAGTTTGCTAGAGTGAGGGATGAGTCACTTTGACCACCCTACACTCCAGCTATCAGTTCAGCCTTTCTAGCAACTACTCTTCCTCTCATGGATTCGACTCCGTAGCCTAGGATGAGTTGGTTTTAGGCCTATATTATGTATTTTCTTAGTCATTTTATAGGTTGGATTCAGTGGGATGTTGTACTAGTGATTAGAGACTATTGTATCAGATTTTGGCCAGTTTCAATGGATGAGTTGTAGTTATTTTTTTGGGATACATGTGGTATGAATGTTTAGCATTATTTCTTCTTTGTGATCATTTTTATGAATGTTTTATTAGTTCATAAACCATTCATTTCTTTTATATGGTAATTTTCAAGTTGATAGGCAGAATACATGCTTACTCATGCTTTGTTTTGGAAAATTTATCATACTTTGTCCATTTTTCTTTAGTTTAGGATGAATACATCTCTTATGCTCTTCTTAACTCCTCATCAATATTAAGCCATCTCATGAAATCACCTTTTAAGTTTTAATCTTCATACCTACCTTTCCCCTTTGAATGTTTGCAATCATATCTCGTTTGCCCTGACCTAGTCCCTTTGATCTAAATGACTCATCCTTGCGACTACCAAACTAAATCAAATCAAACAACCCTCTCCACTAAACATCTAGCATAAAATCCTAAATTATCCAGCCCTCCTGGCTGTGACCCTTTGGAGAGAGCCCTCTCCGGCTTGGTAGGGCTCGCTACCAAGATAAAAGATTGGTTTGTGGTTACCTCAGCCGGACTCTTCCTCAGCCTTGGAGATCGGAGGAGTGATAACACAAAGCACCATATAGAATGAATGTCCCTAAACTTATGGATTTGAAAATGTAGTTACAAGAATTACTGGATAAGGATTATATCAGACCAATTATTTCCCCCTGGGGAGCCTCAGTACTGTTTGTAAATAATAAAGATCGGACTTTCAAGATGTGCATAGATTACAGATAGTTGAACAAATTGAAAATTAAAATAAATATCATTTACCCAAAATAGATGACCTATATGATCAAGTTAGAGGGGAAACAATGTTCTAAAAAATAGACCTTAGATCAAGTTACCATCAGTTGAGACTCAAAGATGAAGACATACACAAGACTACATTCAGAACAAGGTATGGACGCTACAAATTTGTAACACTATCCTTTGGTCTTACCGATGCACCTTCTACTTTTATGTGCCTAATTAATAGTGTGCTCATTAAGTATTTAGACAAGTTTGTATTAGTTTTTATTGATGATATTCTCATATATTCAAAAAACAAAGGACATGAAGAACATTTTAAAATAGTAATGCAGACCTTGACGGAACATCAATTTTACACAAAGTTCATCAAGTGTGATTTTTATAAAGATAACATTTAGTATTTGGGTCATGTTATTTCTAAGGAAGGCATATATGTTGATCCTGAAAAGGTTAATGCCATCTTAAACTAGATAGTACCTAAGGAAGTAGAATATATTAGACCCTTCATGGGAACTACTAGGTATTATAGAAGATTTATTGAAGGCTTTTATAAATTAGCCTATCCCATCGTTTCTTTTCAAAAGAAAGGAGTAAAATTTAATTGGACATAAATATGTCAAGAGATTTTTGACATATTGAAACACTTATTTATAGTACCCCCAATATTAAAGATTGTTGATCCAGAAAATATTTTATTGTGTGCACAGATACATGTCTTGAAGGATTGGGTGGTGTATTAATGTAGGAAACTATATGGTTGCTTCTAAATCAAGGAAATAGAAGAATCATGAAAATAATTGTGTTGTTTATGAATTGGAATTAGTTATTTTTATATGTGAATTAATAATGTGGATACATTACTTATTGAGAAAAAAAAAACTACTCTTATTACTTACCGCATAAGTTTGAATTATTGTTTCATCCAATCAATTTTGAATGCTAGATAGGCATGGTGGATGGCATTCTTGAGAAAATTTGAATTTGACATCAAACACATAAAAGGGAAAGAGAATAAAGCAGCAGATTCCCTAAGCATAAATGCAAACCAAGTAGTTGAAATTTATGTTAGTACTGGAAGAACAGATTTTTCAGAAAAAATAATGATAGCAACATTAAAGATGAAAATTATGGAAAGTTGCAGCAAAAATTACATCATGTAGAGCTACCTAGTTATGCTGAAAATAAAAATAGATTATTGGTATTCATAAACAGAATATATGTTCCAAATGAACATACTTTGAAGCAATTAATTATGAACGAACACCATTGGAAACATTTTTCAGGTTGTCCCAGCTATCAAAAAATGATCACATCATTAAGAAAGGACATTATTGGTCAGGAATGAAACGGGAAGTTGTTGAGTATTTATTTGAGTGTTTAGAATGCCAACATGTGAAGGAGGAGCACTAACACCCAATTAGACTAGTAAACCCTTTACCCATTCCTGAGTGGAAGTGGGTAGTTGTCTCTTTGGATTTTATCACAGGTTTTCCCATAACGAGGAGAAAACATGATTCAATTATGGTTATGGTGAAAAAAATTAAGGAAATGCATTTTATACCTATTCACTCCAAATTCGGGGAAGCATAGATTGTAGATATTTTATTGAAGGAATTTTTTCGGTTACATGGAATACCAAAGATAATTATATCAAACCGAGACATTAAGTTTACTTTAAACTTCTAGAAGACATTATTTGTAGGAATGGGTACACAACTGAACTTTAGCATAACATATCATCCTCAAACAAATAGTAAAACAGAAAGAACAAATCAGATATTGGGATACATTTTGAGGATGAATGTTATGGATTGGCCCACTAAGTGGGAAGATTATTTACACTTAGAAAAACTTTTGCACAATAATATCTATTCAGTGTCTATCAAGATGATCCCATTTGAAGATATGTTCATGTAGAAGTGTCACACCCCTAAAACATGGAGTTAGCCAAAAGACATGTTGGTGTTAGGACCTAATCTTGTTCAGGAAATGGAACAAGTCGTAAGGAAGATAAGACACAATTTGATGATTACCCAAGATAAGTAGAAAATATATGCAGATCAAAAGAGAATGCAGAAGGAGTACATGGTGGGAGAACATGTGTATATCAAATTTCAACCAAAGAAAAGTACATTGAAACTAGGAACCTGTGCTAATCTAGCACTGAGGTTCTATGGACCATTCAAGATACTAGCTAAAGTTGGGTCGATGGCCTACCAGCTAGCACTACGAGTCATATAAAAGTGAATAACGTTTTTCACGACTCTTTATTGAAAAAATATGTTCATGATATTTCTCATTTGATTGATTGGAATGTGGTATAGGTGGAGTTGGAAGGAGAATTCAAAGTTGAACCACTACAAATATTATATCGAAGAGAAACCATGCTCCAAAATCGAGCCATCGCCCAGGTTAAGTGAAATGCAAGCACTTCCCCTTGGAGGAGGCTACTTGGGAGATGGAGAATAAAATGTGTGAATCATTTCATGTCTAGTTCTAAGAGAAAGGGAATTGAAATAAAAACACCAAGGAGGGTGTTTATTTTGAGAGGGGGAAGATGTGACACTCCTATGTTTTGTTTTTCTGAGGACATGGTTATTTTTATATTTTTGGATCATTGTTGAACTTAATGGTTATGGAAGCTAGGTTTGAAACTATCAATTATGTAATTAAGTTTTATTTTATTAAATTAATAAATGTTTTGTTTGGGGATATTTGGGAAAGAGCACTTGAGTAATATAGACTTCTTGTTATTTTATAAAAAAATGTTAATGATCAAGTCCACATGGTGGACATTCCCAAATACTCTCCTAAAAATCAAAAGGAGAAAACAATAAAATAGCATATTGGGATAGAAATATTATGCTAAAAGTTAGTTTGAGAGAAATGCTACGTTGGGTGAAAAGCAAAAGAAAGCACAATAGGAGAGAAAGGAATGCTTTAAAGGAAAAATGAAAAGAAGTTTCCTAAATTAAAAAAAAAAATCCAAGATAAATAAGGGATGCAGACCCTTAAAGTAGAACACTGCTAAGAAAACATTTGTTGGGAAGATTATAAGAAAACCATTCAAGGACACAAGTGGGTTATTGATTCCTAGAGGAAAAAAGGTTTGAGCTCGGGGGGATTGTTTGTATCAATTTGTTAGTTGGGTGGAACGTGCTCGGTTCCTAAATATTCCTAAGTAACTAATTACGTTTAGATGAATTGTGTTTTTATGAATCCTTATTGGACTACGAATTTTTTGTTGTTATTGTTGTTATGGAACTTTCTTAATGATTATTGTTATGAAAACTCTGTTAGTAGTAGTTGAAGTAGGTAAAGAACTAGTATGGTAGTTGGTAAAGTAGATAAATATTAACAAAAGTTATACAACAGTAGTATAAATACATGAGTAGATCATAGATGTACTAGAGTTTCAGATATTATACCATGTAGTAGATTGAAGGATCAACTAAGTATTTCTCTTATAGTACATTCATGGAAGGAATTATTCTTATGTATTAAGTAATACAATTTTGATTGGATACTATAATGGATCATTAAATTATGTTCTAGACATAAATGTGTGTGTGTGTGTGTGTGTGTGTCATTGTGAATATCAAAATGTATATCCATTAAACGAATGAAGATGTTTAACCGAATTAATTATTAAGAAAATACATCACAGGAAACAAGTGAGTAAATTTTGAGTAAGGAAACATGGAATACTTTGTATATTAAAAAACGTATCCACTTTTTTTGTGAGTCTAGTGAAATTGCTTATTGGTTACAATGAATATATATATATATATATATATATATATATATATATTATATATATATATATATATATATATATATATATATATATATATACATATATATTAAGGTATTTTTACTATTTTATCTTTCTTAGAAATGATATGTACAATCAAATTCCAATTAGACTCCTGAAGTTCGTATATGAGGAGTAATCTTGGAAACTATAAATAAACAATAAGGTTATGATAGCCTATTGCCTAATCATCAATTTTAGTATCTCTTCAAGAATGCAATAAAGAGTTATAAAAAAACGAATAAGAAAGAAAAAGATTTTAGGGTTAAACCTTAAAGAGAACATTAATGTGTTATTGAAGTGACAATATATTCAGTCATATAAGTTGGTTGTACAATGGTTCAGAGTTCTGAACATAACATATTGTTATAGAGTGGTAGTCAAACAATTTGAGCTATTATATGAATACTATATGAAATCTAAGATATAGCAAGGTTATCAACTTGATATAAACAATGCTAATGATAAAAAAATATAACTGAAATGAAAAAAGTAATGTTATGGACCAAGGCATTACATATGGCATTTAAGCATAGTTTACTTAACAAGTTTCCAAACCATATTAGGAAATAAAAGTGCGAAATTGGAATAGGATAAAGTAAAATACAATAATAGATCAGAATGCAAACATATAAATCTAGCAATGATGAAAGGAAAAAAGTTCCTATATTATAATTATAGACATAGTTATAAGGTTTGTTACAAAGAAACATCATATAAAAATCTGTAATGGATAGGATTATAATTAAAACAAAAGTTATATGTATATGCAAAAAGGCTAAATAAAAAGAAATAGTCTACAATTCTTCATGGTTTATGACCTTGGCATAAGCCCTAACCCTTGTATGGTTATAAACATAACAAGAAACCCCTAAATTGGGTTTACTGAATAAAATCATTCAAAGCTACAATCCATAGTAACCTAAAGCAGATGTTGAGCAAATTGAATATTGTTGACCTATGGAACAAAGAAGTTGAATTTAACTCCAGAACTAAGGGACTTCCCTTGGTGCGAATTGAAGAAGTAACCTTTTTCATATTGGAACTATACCTTCAACAATTGATAATTTGAAAATGGATTACAACTGGGAAGAGAAATACATAGAATCATAAAGTCATACATACTAAAAAATTGGACAATAAAGAAAATATACCTGAGAGCAAGCGCGACATTTCATCCTCCATAGAATTTTGTGTGCCAAGAAAAGATACACATTTATACTATAATATATGAGTAGCAAGAAATTTTCATAAAGGAACAACAAAAATGAAAACCAAGAGGAAATTTCGTGTAGACTAAATATTATGTCTTAGTCATGGGTATTCGCAGCCAAAGTAGTCACTAAAATTTAACTATTAAAATAGTAGGGTATAGTGAAAGAAAACCCCAAATTTATAAAAGAAATTCTAGAGGAGAAATCATTATTCTCCTAATTAGACATAAGTAGAATAAGTTGATAGTGTTGGAAATAATACTGGGGGGGGGGGGAGTGAATTAGTATTATCAAGTCAAATATTCCTTTTCTAAAACAAATGATATACGCTACTTCAGTTAGTTAAACCCGCGTATATACGCAACTATGCAGAAGGAAACTTGCGTATACAAAGCAAATTTTTAATTTATTTTATCTTTCTGATGATAATTGTTAATCTGTGTTGCAGAATCAAATAACCAGTAACCAGAGATAGTAAAACAGAGCAGAAAGACAATCACACACAAGAACACAAGATATAAGGTGGAAACCCAATCTGGGTGAAAACCACCTGCTGCAATTCGTCTCTATCTTCCTGTAAATTAGAAATTTCTTTTACAATGTACTGGTGCAGTCCTTTACCAGTACGCAGGCTGCAACCTGCAGAGAGCTACAACCCTCTCTCATTCTCCAGCTTCTCTTGGAAGGGAGCAACAACCCCCTTAGCTCTTGCACTAGCCAAGATACTAGTACATAGGTGTTGGCCTACAGAAGGCTACTAGATCACAACTTAAAGTATATATGCCATTTCAATAACCTGCAACATGCGTGCATACGCTTCTGTTTTTGGAACAACCTGCGTATACGCTATTTTCATTCACTGAACCAGCGTGTATAAGCGCCTTCACTTCACTGAACCTGCGTAAAGATCTATAAAGGATAATTCGCTCTTTCAGACATTCAAAAACACTAATTAACCCAGATTATCAATGCTATAGATCAAGCAAGCACCACATATAACAGACCAAAATCATACAAAGATACTATCATTCAAGCTTAAAGATTATGACCCATCAATAGAACTTCTTTTTTGCGCTTAAGGTTCCTCATTTATTTAAATCCAAATCTGCACAATAACCCAATTACCAGTATTCCATATCTACCACTTTTTCAGATATTCAATAATAATTCAGATGACCATTTGCCACATGATCTCCTTCCTCTTTTATAGTCTTAGGCCTTCCTCAATACCACGGTCCAAAACCATAATAAACCAATACCATGGACCCAATACTAGGGATCTACACATTTGACGAGATGCCGTGGTCCAAAACCATAGGTTCAAATCCCAAGGACTAACTACCATGGTCCAAAAGCAAGTTCTCCAACATATACGCGCCTTTGTTACGTCTAACTCGCATGTATACGCACCTTACTCTAGATGAACCTCCGTATATGCCTTTTCTTTCATTCTCAAAGCCTGAACTGAGATCTGTTACCAAAGAGAGTTGCCATCAAGGACAACACCAGTGCCATAGCATCAAACCTATGCCATAATGCCAACAATATCCCCCTTTGGACTTGATGGCAACACCAAGATCCTCAAGATCATTCTCCCCCTTTGTCATCAAGGGCAAAGGGTTGTGCTCCCCCTGAGTACATGCTGAAATCTCAGTTTTGCTGTGCTGTCCATGCTCCCCCTGACTGTAGGCAAAATCTACAAAAGATGTTCTTTAAGAAGAACCATGACATATACATCATAAAATACCTTCCTATCACCAAAAAGACTCAATACATACATCCATCACCCAACTATGTGGGGATCATTCACCCAACCAAGAGGGGATACATTAGAAAATTATATATGACAACAAAGTATCATACATCTTCATTCCAGGCATAGTGGGGAAACCAAAATAGGCCGTTACATGACCTTGACACCATAAAAGCGATACATGACATAGAGACGAAATATGTAGAGCAAGACTTATGAAAGTCACCAATAACTGATAGCAGCAGCATCTATCAATCACCATTCAGATCAGAAACCAAGATTTCCTTCTGTTCTCCCCCTCCCTCTGTTCTACCAGAAGTCAACAACAGCTATGAAATAGAACCAAAAGCTTCTAAGATAATTCCAACAATGCATCATTAGAAGTTATCTTCTCCCCCTGAACTAGTGCCAGATGATCTCTTTCAGACCCATATCAGACAATTTTCAATCAGAGACTGTCCCTTCTGATATCCATCAAGCCTCCATATACGCGACTGTCTCTGCACAAACCGGCGTATGTACGCGGATCCTCCTTAGGCAACTCGCGTACACTACTTTTGCTCTAAAACAGACAAGTTTAACAACAAGATGATGCATCAACTACTCCCAACTTCTGTCTGAGATATTCAAAAGTTTCCCTGGGCAGTGGTTTGGTGAGAATATCAACAACTTGTTCCTTAGAAGGAACATACTCCAATTTGACCTTTTGTTCCAACACTTGTTCGCGGAGAAAGTGATACTTGATCGGTATGTGCTTGGTCTTTGAATGCATGACTGGGTTCTTTGAAATGCTGATTGCACTTGTATTATCACATAAGATGGAGATAGGTGGTGTACAAGTGATCTGGAAATCCTGCAAGGTTTGCAACATCCAAAGGAGTTGAGTGCAGCAAGATGCAGCCGCCACATATTCCGCTTTAGCTGTAGATAAAGCAATCGAACTATATTTCTTGCTGAACCAAGATACTAATCTGGAATCCATAAAGAATGCACCACCACTTGTGCTCTTTCTATCATCCATGCTTCCAGCCCAATCTGCATCTGTATACGCATGAAGAGTGAGATCTGTATCTCTAGGATACCATAAGCCATAGTTTTGTGTTCCTTGAAGATATTTGAAAATTCTCTTTACTGCCTGAAGATGAGTTTCCTTAGGATTTTCCTGAAATCTTCCAAATATTCTTACTGCATGCATGATGTCTGTTCGGGTACTTGTCAAATAAAGTAGACTCCCAATCATGGATCTATAGGTTGGTTGATGCACTGCTGTTGATTCATCATTTGCACTGAGACTGCATCCTGTAACCATAGGGGTACATACTGGTTTCGAATCTTCCATGCCATACT
>APFE031209055.1:155210-180616 GCA_000404065.3 Pinus taeda
ATCTTCATGAAAGTGCGTGAACTTTGCTACACTATAATTTATCATCTGAGATGAGTGGGTTGCCATCAAGTACAACATTTGTATCATAATGCCAACAATCTCCCCCTTTGGACTTGATGGCAACAACAACCAATCACTTTCCCCCTTTGACATCAAGGGCAAAGGGAAAACCAAGATAATCTCTTTCCTAGAGAAACATTCTGTTGTCCATACTCCCTTTGAGTACCTGCTGAAATCTTTGCTCTACAGAAGTGTGCTGTTCATGCTCCCCCTGACTATAAGCAAGCTCATTCAGATCCGCAACCCTGATTTCCTTCTATTCTTTCTCTGCCTTCGTTCCACCTGAAACCAACAGCAGCTGTGAACTAGAACCAAAAGCTTCTAAGATAATGCCAACAATGCATCATTAGAAGTTTATCTGCTCCCCCTGAACCTACGCCAGATGATCTCTGTCAGACCCATATCAGACTATCTTCAACCAGAACCTTTCCCTACTGATATCCATCAAGCCTCCATATACGTGTCTATCTCTGACAAACCGACGTATGTAAGCGTATCCTCCTCAAGCAACTTGCACACACCCATTTTTCTCTAAAATAAACAAGTTTTAATAGCAAGATGATGCATCAAATACTCCCAAATTTTTCCTGAGGTATTCAAAGGTCTCCCTAGGCAAAGGTTTGGTGAGAATATCGGCAACTTTTTCCTTAGAAGGAACATACTCCAACTTGACCTTTTGTTCAATCACTTGTTCCCTGAGAAAGTGATACTTGATTAGTATGTGCTTTGTCTTTGAATGCATGAATGGGTTCTTTGAAATGTTGATTGCACTTGTATTATCACATAATATGGATATAGGTGGTGTAAAAGTGATTTGAAAATCCTGCAAGGTCTGCATCATCCAAAGGAGTTGAGTGCAGCAAGATGCAACAGCTACATATTCCTCTTCAGCTGTAGATAAAGCAATCGAACTCTGTTTCTTGCTGAACCAAGATACTAATCTGGAACCCATAAAGAATGGCACCACCACTTGTGCTTCTTTCCTATCATCCACGCTTCCCAGCCCAATCTGCATCTGTATAAGGCATTAAGAAGTGAGGATCTGTATCTTAGATACCATAAGCCATAGTTTTTGAGTTCCTTGAAGATACTTTGAAAATTCTCTTTACTGTAGGTTTTTAACGCCCATAACAGAAATTACCTGGCATACGAAATTCTAAAATCACAGGAAAATAAAAATGCGAGAGCATAACACATAAAACACATATACACAGAGATTTCCCACTAGAATCTCAAAAATCGAAACTACCATCTTGATTTTTCATTATATTTCCTTCAATTTTACAATAACACATATTTATCATGCTGAAGTATCCAATACCATGGACCGAAAACCATCGCTCCAAAACCAGGACGAAAACCATAGGTAGGTTCGCCCACCTAATATAGGGTCCAAAAAAAAATTTCTTGGGGCGCTGCCCCGAACCCCGTAGAGGGGGGCTACCCGCCCCCCTCTAACCCCCCGCTTCACTACGTGGGTTAGTCGTGGAAAGAATATAACACAACCCAACCTTTACTGCTTGAAGATGGGTTTCCTTACGATTTGCCTGAAATCTTCTAACTATTCCCACTGCATGCATGATGTCTGGTCGTGTACCTGTCAAATAAAGTAGAATTCCAATCATGGATCTATAGGTTGGCTGATGCACTGCTGATTCATCATTTGCACTGAGACTACATCCTATAACCATAGGAGTACATACTGGTTTTGAATCTTCCATGCCATACTTCTTCAGAATCTGCTTGAGGTACTTGGTTTGAGACAAGAAGATACCGCCTTCATTTTGTTGGATTTGCAATCCAAGAAAGTATATAAGTTCTCCAAGCAAAGACATTTTGAATTCTTTCTGCATCACCACGACAAAGCTTTGAATCATAGCTTCTTCATTGCTGCCAAAGATAATATCATCTACATACACAACAAGTATTAGCAATTTGTCATTTTCAATTTTTATATAGAGATTGTTATCTGCTGATCCTTTTGGAAATCCTTGTTGATGAAGATATTTGTCCAAACGATAGTACCAATCCCTTGGAGCTTGTTTGAGCCCATAGAGAGCCTTTTTTAATCTGCATACAAGATTTGGATCATTTCCAAGAATGAACCCATCTGGCTGTTCAATGTATACTTCTTCTTCCAAGTCTCCATTCAGAAAGGCTGATTTCACATCCATTTGAAATACTTTGAAATTTTGAAAACTTGAGAGAGCAAGTAACATTCGGATGGCCTCAAGTCTTGCAATAGGAGCAAAGGCTTCTTCAAAGTCTATTCCTTCTTGTTGCGCATACCCTTTACAAACAAGTCTGGCCTTGTTTCTAATAACTTCCCCATTTTCATTCAACTTGTTCTTGAAGATCCATTTTGTCCCTATGACATTATTATCTTTTGGTCTAGGGACCAAATCCCAAGTGTTGTTCTTTTTGATCTGCTCAAGTTCTTGATCCATTGCCTTGAACCAGCATTCATCTTTGCATGCCTCTTTTACATTTTGTGGTTCAGTGTAGGAGAGCAATGCCAAATAGCTTGAGGCTTCTGCAATTTTTCTTCTTGTTTGTATGCCAGCCTCCTTTTGCCCCAAAATTTGTGATTCTGGATGATTCTTTTGAACATACCTAGAAGGAGTCTTTTCTTCTATCCTTATCTGTTTGTCTGGCTCCTCATGGGTTTCTCTTCATGGGTCTCTTCTTCATCATCAGTCTGATTTCGAGGGTAATCTTCATCCTCTTCGATATTTTCATAATTTGCTTGCCTAGGAATGTATCCTTTTTCATCAACCACTACATCAATGTTGTCAATGATTCTTCCAAGTCTTTTATTATAACACTTATATGCTTTGTTGTGGGGAGAATAACAAAGGAGAATTCCTTCATCTGCTCTAGGTTCAAGTTTTCCAAGCTGTTCATCAGTATTCTTAATATAGCATTTCCTTCCAAAAATTTTGAAATGCTTTACCGAAGGAGTCTCACCATACCAGAGCTAATAAGGAGTTTGAGTGTTGTTTACTCGGACATTTTTTTTGTTGAGAATAACAACTGCAGCAAATGCAACTTCACCCCAGAAGGTTGCGGGAGTTCCAGACTCATCAAGCATAGCACGAGCCATTTGTTGGACTGTTTTGTTCATCATTTCCACCACTCCATTTTGCTGAGGAGTCCTAGTTGTAGAGAATTCCCTTCTTATTCCATGTTCTTCACAAAAATCAAAGAATTCATTTGAGGTAAACCCCCCACCTCTGTCAGAGCTGAGGCACTTAATTTTGTAATCTGATTCATTTTCAACCAAGGCTTTTAAGGATTTGAATTTTTCGAATGCTTCGTCCTTGTGCTTCATAAGTCCTAACCAAACCATCCTGGAGAAATCGTCAATGAAATAATATAAAGTAGTATTTCTCCTCAGAGGGCGACTTGTCCAAATGGACACATACATTATGATGGACTATGCTCAAGAGGCGCTACTGGCTAATCCTTCCTTACCAGGGAAGTTAGTTCTAGTTTGCTTACCGAAACTGACATGATTTGCATATGGTGTTGTCTGGAATTTTGATGTCTGGAAGACCACGAACTGCCTGGTATTTGCATGCTTTCCTTATTTGTGAAAATCTTAGATGCCCCAACCTTTGGTTCCATAACCAGTGTTCATCATCTTTGCTCAAATATCATTGTTGTTTTCCTTCTTCAAACATGTATAAATTATTTGGAGTTCTTCTGCCTTTGATCACTGTTCTTCTTGTATCAAGATCACGAACACTACACCCATCTGATCGAAATATTACCTAGGTTCCATTATCACACATCTAACTGACACTCAATAGATTATGCTTCAAGCCATCAACATACAAAACATTTCCATCTTTGACCTTTTCTTTCAACTGAGCAGTGCCTTTTCCTTTTATGGCTGCAGGGTATTCATTTCCCAAAAAAGCTTTCTTTCCCCTTCTAAAGCAGTATATGATTCAAGTTTTTCTTTATCACCTGTCATATGCTTTGAACATCCACTGTCAATGTACCATTGATTTTCCTGTCCTTCTGCATATAAAGCTATCCCACATCTTTCTGGTTGCGGTTCCTTCATTCTCCATGTTTTGGCACTTGAGGTTTGTCCTTCTGAGTTGTCTTCCAAAACTTGCTCCTGCATTCAGAATATTCATGACCAAAATTATGACAAATAGTACATTTTATTTCACTTTCAAGGGCAGAAAAGTGGTTATAGGTCTTCTTCGTGATTGGAGGCATACTTCTTTGTTTTTGAGCTTCTCTAGTCATGATTGTCTTATAGGCAACACATTGCGTTGCTTTGTGACCAAATTTATGGCAAGAAAAACATTGGCCATTGAAGAAATTCCTGCGACTATCAGCCAACCAATTGTAGTTTTTACTGACATCCATTCTTGAAGAAAATTGGGAAGATTTTACCTGAGGCTGGTTGTAGCTTCTGTTTGTCCTTAAGGTAGCATGCCCCCGATTTTCTTCATAGTGTTTGTTCGTTCTTGTGGAAAATTGTCCCTGATTTCTATTAGGTCTTTGCTCACTCCTTTTTGCTGCATCAAGATAACTTTTGGAGGTGGAAGCTTGAAATGTTTCACCATTGTACCCCAGACCTGTCTTGATTAGAGGGGAATGCTGCACATTGATAATCTCATCTAGAGTTTCAGATCCTTTAACAAATTTAAGGTTAAGGGCCTTTGTTTTCTCAATTTCTTTTCTAAGGCCAACAATTTCACATTTTAACTTCTCAAGAGATTTTTCCTTTTCATCAAGTTGAAATTGCAGAGTATCAATGATCACATTCTTTTCTTCTAAACATGTTTTGAGTCTAGAAATCTCTTCATAAAAGCCATCCACATCTATAGCATCCAAGTAATCATCATCTTCAAAGGCCATCAAAAGTTTATAGTGATTATCTCGTTCATCTTCATCGCTATTTGATAGTCCACCACTATCTTCATGAGTGTAATAGCTTTTCTTATTCGCATTCTGTCTCTTGTTCCATCTAACAGGTTCCTTCCCCATGTCAATCTTATCCTTATGAGGACATTTGGCAGCATAGTGACCTACTCTTCCACAAGCAAAACATTTGAAAAGTAACTTACCTCTGAATCTTCTAGTACCCCGTTGAAGATTTCTGACAAAATTTGATTCTTCTTCTTCTTCTGACACGTGTCCTGACTCATAGTACTCTCCTTTGCCTAAAGCCTTGAAGGCAGCTACTCTCTTGTCTGATGGACCTCCTTTCCTCATTTCATAAGCAGTTAGAATTCCATGCAACTGTGACATTTTAAGGTTTTGTAGATTCTCCTTTTCTTCTATAGCAGAAAATTTAGATTCAAATCTAGAGGACAAAGATCTTAGAACTTTTTCAACCACAACAACCTCTTTTATTTCTTCACCCAAGTTTTTCATACAATTAACAATCTCATCTACACGAAGAAAATAATTAGCCACACTTTCATCATTATACATCTTGAGATTTTCATACTGAATCCTGAGGGTTTGAAGTTTTGCTCGTTTTACCTGATCATCTCCTTCATAGCTCAAAAAAATCTTCTCCCATATTTCCTTTGCGGATTTAAACTGCATAACCTTCACGAATTCTGATTGAGATAGACATCCTAGAAGAGTATTGACCGCCTTTGCATTTGTTTCATATTTCTTCTTCTCAGCCGGATCTGTAGGAGTTGTTGATGGAAAAGTATACCTTGTATCTATGATATCCCAGAATTCAGTACCAAGAGATTGAAGATAGGCAGTAACTCTTACCTTTCAGTATACGAAGTTTGTCCCTTCAAAAATCGGTGGCCTGATTGATGCTTCCCTCTCGTAGTTGCTCATGATGATAGATCTTCCTTCAAGCGATCAAGCTTCTTCTGAAGGACCTGCTCTGATACCAATTGTTGGAAATAATATTGAGAGGGGGGGGTGAATCAATATTATCAAGTCAAATATTCCTTTTCTAAAACAAATGATATACAGTACTTCAGTTAGTTAAACACGCATATATACGTAACTATGCAGAAGGAAACTCGCGTATACAAAGAAAAATTTTAATTTACTTTATCTTCCTGATGATGATTGTTATTCTGTGTTGCAAAATCAAATAACCAGTAAGCATAGATAGTAAAAAAGAGCAAAAAGACAATCACACACAAGAACACAAGATATAAGGTGGAAACCCAATGTGGGTGAAAACCACCTACTGCAATTCGTCTCTATCTTCTTTTAAATTAGAAATTTCTTTTACAATGTACTGGTGTAGTCCTTTACCAGTACGGAGGCTGCAACCTGCAGAGATCTACAACCCTCTCTCGTTCTCCAGCTTCTCCTGGAAGGGAGCAACAACCCCATTAGCTCTTGCACTAGCCAAGATACTAGTACATAGGTGCTGGCCTGCAGAAGGCTACAACCTTCTCTTTCTTCCAGGGACCACGTTTCATAAATTTTTAGACTGGATCCATGAACATCAATCAATCATCAATAATTTCTCCATCAACCAATCTCCTTTCCACCAATTAGATCTGAATCAAGTAGATACTTCTCTGACAGCAGTACCAAAAACACAGTACCAGAAACCACACACCAAAAACTGAGCCCAAAACACAGTAGCAATAAATAGAAGTAGCTAGATCACAACTTAAAGTATATACGCCATTTCAATAACCTGCAACATGCGTGCATACACTTCTGTTTTTGGAACAACCTGCGTATACGTTGTTTTCATTCACTGAACTAGCGTGTATACGTGCCTTCGCTTCATTGAACCTGCATACAGATCTATAAAGGATAATTCTCTCTTTCAGACATTCAAAAACACTAATTAACCCAGATTATCAATGTCATAGATCAAGAAAGCACCACATATAACAGACCAAAATCATACAAAGATACTATCATTCAAGCTTAAAGATTATGACCCATCAATAGAACTTCTTCTTCGTGCTTAAGGTTCCTCCTTTATTTAAATCCAGATCTGCACAATAACCCAATTACCAGTATTCCAGATCTACCGCTTTTTCAGATATTCAATAATAATTCAGATGACCATTTTCCACATGATCTCCTTCCTCTTTTATAGTCTTAGGCCTTCCTCAATACCACGGTCCAAAACCATAATAAACCAATACCATGGACCCAATACTAGGGATCTACACATTTGACGAGACGTTGTGGTCCAAAACCATAGGTTCAAATCCCAAGGACTAACTATCATGGTCCAAAAGCAATTTCTCCAACATATACGCGCCTTTGTTACGTCTAACCCACGTGTATACGCGCCTTACTCTAGATGAACCTGCGTATATTCCTTTTCTTTCATTCTCAAAGCCTGAACTGAGATCTGTTACCAAAGAGAGTTGCCATCAAGGACAACACCAGTGCCATAGCATCAAACCTATGCGATAATGCCAATAGATAGAAGCGTAGAGGTAGGGTAAACCCTATCGAAAGTTCCAGGTTCGAAAAAAAATCCAGGTCGAAATACGACACATGCAATGCAACTGAAAAAAAAAAAATATACACCACAATGGAAGTGAAATGAATGGAAGTATTACCCAAACATTCACCAAAGCTACCGCACATGATATAATTGAATACAACCTCTAGTCATGTATTTTCCTATAAACAGTGCCAGGGTTATATTAGTATGATCCAGAAAAACGAAAACTCCAATTTTACAAGAAAAAATCAAAAAGATAATAATGTAGGGTTACCTCTCACTGGGAGCCATAAATTCTCAAAATTGATGGTCAAAATAACACAGCACTTGTCATGGTTTAGAGAGAAACCTTATCGAATCTCCTATAATGAAACCATAAGAACCAGTAAGAAGAATTAATAGAATTATACCAGAGAAGACAAGAAAAATAACAAATTCTACTGAACAAATTCTCTAGTACGAGGGAAATATATTTGTTAAACAAGTTACAAGTGATTTCTCTGGAGATAAACATGTTCAACTATGAAAATAATAGGTGTAACTAGAGCCATATGGTTGTGAACCATGGGACACATTGTAGAACAAGTAGATCAACACTCTGGCCTTAACAGACAAAACCAAAGAGAGAAATGAACTCACATGATAGGGTTAGTCATTTTTAAAAACCCTAACAACCCTCCAACGTTAGATATGGAAACTAAATCGTGACCATTGATAGTGCACAGGCCAGGTAAGCCATGTGAATTCACATGGGTTGTCATCACGTGGCATATGCCCAATCCTTCCAGGTGTAACGTGTGGTCCAACCCATAATACAATATATCCCATATGGGTAAAAGGAAATAATATGTAAAAGGTTTAAAATAGTGAAGGGGTTGGATATTTTAATGTATGGAATTGATATATAGTATGAATATTATGTACACAATCAGACTTTAGTGACCTATGTCAACACAAATGTTAATGTTAACCCTATTGATGTACAGGAATTTGAGTGGGTTGAAATGATGTTACTATATAATTGATATCCAGTATTTTACCATGAACAAATTAATACTAAAATGTGGACCAATTATATGATTAATATTGAGATATATTGCATTGTTATATGTATCTATAAATATGAACTAATAGATAGGAAAACCAAGTATAGACACATATAGAAAGTATGCATATTCCTTAGAGAGCAGAGTAGGTATTTTGAAAATGGAGTAAAATCAATAACAATAATGAGAAACATTGTACAATAATTTTATCATGAGTTTAATTATATTAATAGTAAGTTAATGGAGATTGTAACTCTATATAGTGAAACAAGAAATGCATTTCACTAAAAGTACACTCTTATTGAGTAATTACAGTGCCAAATAATTTATAAAAAAAAAGTAATTATGTGAGGTATGTTACACTTTTGACATCAATGACATTGGTTTTCATTAATGACACTAGTTGTCAACAATGACAACGCTATGTCCAATAATCCCCCTGATTTTCATTGACGACAACACCATCAGACATTGATGGTCATTAATAACAATATATTGAACTCCCCTATCAATTTCTTGGTCCAAAGTATGATTTCAATGAACTAAACTCCCCTTGTCAAGATGCTGCTCAAAAATATTCTTTCCCTTCTAATGTATTATTTCTCTCCCCTTTTGACATCAATCACAAAGGGACATATTGAAGATGATCGCTTATTGCTACATAATTATTATTGTATCTTCTTGTGGACTTATTCTTCTTGTGAATGGATTCTCTCCCTATGAATACATTTTTTTCCTATGAAATATACTACTATGGACATCCTCTTAGACTAGTCAACTACTCTTTTCTTGATAGTTGGTCCCCCTATGCATAGTCTCCCTTCTTTCTTCGAATCAACTTCTATCCAACATAATCTTACTTCTTCAAGTTTCATTCCAATCATCTATGATATTTCATCAATGGATTAGTTATGAGCGATATGATTTATCCTTGGTTCTTCTTGTTTCATTCTCCATGATTTGGTGTTTATTCTTGGGTCAACAAAGATACCTTTCCTTGAACCATCTTAAATTGATCATGAAATCATGTGTTATATGTCCTTCATTGTGGAAATTGTAACATTATATATTAGGCTTGAATATTGGCAAGAATGACCTATATGACCTACTATTATAACTTCAAATTTGATTACCCATGTATTCATTCCTGGAATCCTGACAATATCCTCTATTTTTGATATAATAATAGGTCATGCAATCCCTTGATTTATGTCCAACTCTTATGCATGAGAAACAATGACCAAAAAATATATTTTGATACCTGGATGGATGGTGTTTTCTTGATAAATAATTTCTTTTGAAGTTGTTCCTTGGAAGAGATTCATCTCTTTGTTGATCCTTGACTCCTACTCCACTGCTACTTGTGAATCCCTCGAGAAAATTTTATGGAATAGTACCCTTATATCTTGATTTCTTCCTTTGCTTCAGCTAGTTGTAACTTGCTAATCCTTGACTTCTTTTTTAATGTCACCTGAGAATCGAACATGCTTAGGCTTATCCTTTACTTGATTGAAGTCTTCACTTGTATTGTTGCTAAATATTATGAACGTGTTCTTAGATGATTCTCCATATGATGTCCTTGAGGATGCTTCATCTCTAGATGTCTCACAATATTTATGATAACCAATACCTATTTTCATGAGGGGAGATATTTGTAGGCTGAGGATATGATCTAATGATTCAAAACTTTTAAGGAGCTTCAATTTTTTATTGACCTAATCAGAATTATTCTCTAATTCTCCTCTCAAAAGAATTATTTCTTCTTCCAATTTTTCACAATATTCTTCCTTTTTTGTTTAGCTTCTCTGACAGGATCTTATTCATCCTCTTGGTCTCTTCTAGTTCAATTTCAAGAGAGACAATCTACATCACATCTCTACCTTCATATTCTTGCAATTGTAGTTCTATTTTATCTACCATCATTCTTAGATGTTTTAGTTCTTCTAATGCACTATTGGGAACAGGTCCCCTGCGGTCAATTTTGGGGTTAAAAGCCCAAGTTTTGGGCTAGAAAGCCTGAATTTTGAATAAAGAAATGTAAAGTCTTTGCATTTTGTGATCGTGAAGCGTGAAGATATCAAGAGTCAAAAAGGGTTTCCACCCTTAGTTTAGATAGGTTGTATCAGCTTGATGAGATCCGCCCTTGGTCCGTAGACCATGGGATTGTATGAAAAGGAGGTCTTAGAGGAGTCTAAGAGAGTTTAGTTCATAGATAGTTGGAGTCATTGATGAGTCTGTGAAGAGTTAAGAATGAGAGTCTTAACATAGGAAAGAGCCTCTGCAACTGAGTGCACAAATGCCTAGGGTAGAAGTCCATAGCTGAGTGCGCGGACCCCTGCATCTGTGTGCGCAGGGCAGTTAGAGTCTGTATTGGAAAATCTGAACCATCAATAAGGAGACATATTCTGAAATTAATGTGCATTTTGCTTCTATCAATTTCATGCGATTATGTTATGTTAAGCACTAGGTTTATGTTTTATTACTAATTTTATGCGCGAATATATATGTTTTCCTCTATTATATGAACGCAAGTAGAGATATTTTTTTATGCGAAGACAATCTTAATTGCATGATAGAATTGGCGAACACTTAAGATAATTCAGTAAACTATACAAAAAAGTAGTTACAGAGGTGTGTAAGTGCCGAGATTGCTTGTTAGCATTACGTGAAGGATGATCGCATACCTTCGTGGAGGTTTTGAAAGACTGATAAAGAAGTACATCGATAAGGCTAAAGGCTTATCGATCTACGCGAAGGTAGAGTTAAAGTGTAAAACCGAAATCAAAACCATCTCAGGGTGCGGAAAATTGGTTTTTGCATCTAGACATACTGCTTAGGGTGAGACTTCAGTCTATGCTCCGCGTGCTGATACCGAAAGGGCCAATAGTGTAGGGATTTTCCTCGCTGACTAACGTTGAACCTAGGTCAGGGCCCATCAAGCCAACAAATGGTTCCTTTGTTGGGATCAGGATCTGCATAATGAGATGTGTGATGTCACATCATTGGAATCCAAACAAGAAGGAGATTGAAGACTGGTTGGATAGGAATATCCACGAATTCGCAGCACAAGAAAACAGGAATCTACGATTGACGAAAGTGTTGTACCTCTGAGTTGATAATGGTTAGCTATCAAGCCAGAGCATCTAAGATAATTTCTTTCGCAGTTTTTATTTTAAGTTGGAAGACCAATGAATGAAACAAATGTAACAATGTAATGCCTAACCTTTTGAATAATATTAATACCAAAACAGAGGGCTACTATAAAATTTCACACAGTGATATAGCTTGAATAGTGGTGAGCAGAAATAGAAATTAATATGATTATCACAATCTTCAGACAGAAAATTGTGTAATCATAAATATGAAAACCTCTGACCGATGTTCAGATGGTTCAAGAGAATATGCGTATGCTTACAATAAGATGCTGGTGATTTATTGATTCAGAGGGAATTAATTAAATAGACAATTCATTAATCCATTCTTTTTATAGATTATCACTTCAAAAGCTTATAGGAATAGATTGAAACATAATTATTCCTACCTAGGTATCTCTGTGAGACATAAGAATATGAAGAAAAACATAATGAGTGTTACTGGAAAAGCTTACAAGAAACACAAACAGTGTAAAATGGAATTTAGAATCCTTTGCTTTGTATTAAGGGTCCAAAAAAGCTAAGTACATCAAATGTTTACAATTGCTTCTTCAAGGTGCAACCTTTCTTCAAGAGTGCAACTCTCTCTCAGTGGTCAACCTGGTTCAATGGTGAACCCATAATAACTCGTAAGGACAGTTATTTATACAACAATAGAACTAAGAAAATATTCTAAACTGTTTTTACAAAAATATATTTATTCAAGGAAAAGGAGATATCTTCATGCAAGAAGATAGAGACAGTTATTGAACTGCTGCTTGTTGTCCCTATTATTTAGGTTTTGTTGGCTTTGGTCTTTGATATTTTTACCTTTAAGATGCTTGTTTGTTTGTTCTTCATGCTGGATGTCATATTTACTTATGACCTTTCATCTAATACACTTTCATCTGATACTTTTTGACCTTGTTGACCTGTCAATAACCTTTACTGTGCTTTTTACTTTTGTTGTACATTTCAAATTTTTACTGTGTATTTCAACAGTAAATCATTTAGTTTTTTACATGTCTTAGTGTATGGTAGTTGGATATTGATCATATTTATATATATTTCATTTGTTTTTCTTTTAACTGTATGTCTTTATCTACCTCCTCTGTTTAACATTTACTGTCTCTGTGTGAAGGATTTCTTCGTTGTTTTATCATTTACTGCCTTTGTAAATTGTTTTCTTCTACTCTGTAAAAATGTGTTTTTCTTCTGAATAAAGGATTTTGATTGGATTTCCTTGTGAATCTAGAAAAAACATGTTTTATATGATCGCCTGCAAAATACAACAATTGTTAAGAAAAACATAGGTAGACAGGGAGGGTCGAAATGGCTTCAGGGAACATGATAGTGTATGGACGGAGTCCTGGCAATGTTTGGAATGTAATCAGAGGTCAAATTAGGTTGCAAAGGCTCAGGGTGGTGCACGCAGGGTTAAACAAGTTTTACTCAAAAAATGAGCGAAAGGAGGGAAAACGAGGTTTTTGGCATTTAAACGGGAAATGGTTAACTTTCTTTTAAAATTTGGCACGAAAACCGATAAGTGAAGAGTGATTGTTTCGGCCTTCGCGGGGAGTGGTTTCGGAGGCTCATTGGACCACTTTTGGGCATGGGGTGGTTTTTCTCCAAGGACATGTGAGTTAATGTGGGACTGCCACATAACCATAAGGGGCCTGAGCAAAACCACAAACCTCGCATGCTCTTGTGAGGGTAAAGCTAGGAGATTGGGAGCGCGCAATATTGATGTGGGTCGTTGGATCTGGGAGCGGATGATCTAATGGCTATCGCGCAGTGGAGTTGCACGGAGGACAGTCGGTGGAGATTAGCAGGGCCCAGGGGTTAATTGCAAAGGATTTGTAATTATTTTACGATATAAGTGGGGTTTAAGCATATTGCGATGGGTTTAATAAAGTGGGACCAGGGAATACGTACACTAGGGAGATAGGTTAAACACGTATCGAGGAAGGTTTATTAACCATACCCAAGGTTAAATGCGAGGTTTGCTTATCCACACCACGGGGTTGGGTTAAATGGGTTTTGTCAGGAAAATGGTGATTTGCACAGTTTTGTTAAGTAATGAGGGGTTAACATAAAACTTAGGCTAAAGGGGTTTTATGTGTAAAAAGGCTTTTTATGGGTTTTCTAGGAAAAATAGGAAAATTACAAGGAGAAAGTGATTTCTTCAAAGGGGGATGGGTTTCACACTAGGGAAAAGGGGCTTTTAGGTAGCGGAATGAGTTTGGAGGGTAAATTGCAAGGAAAATGTGTGAGACCAAGTGGCAAAGGTGAAAATGAAGGGAAAAAGGTATTTTCTTAGGAAATGATGGAATAATGAGGAAATTAGTAAGTGTGTAGTGGGGGTGAAATGAAATGAGGGGAAGTTAAGCAAATCAACTTGTGAACATCTTTTCACCTTCATAATTGCTCCTGCACGCTGCAACACATGATCAAGCATGATAAATGTGCTTATGACTCAATCAACTTTGTACTTCTACAACCTTTCTTCTACCTACCCTTTACTTACCCCAAATTTTTTTCTTCACTTAATTGGGTGCATTTAAGCTAGCAGACCCTTTATTTCCTTTTTCATTTGAAAAGAAAACTATCTAATTCTAACCTTATAACATCCAAGGGCTCATATTAAACTGATGAGCTCCTTATTATTCTCTACCTAACTACTAATCTACCAAGATTAAACAGTTTGGCTAGATCTTTATTCTCTAACTATAAACATGAAATTTAAAGCATGAACTAGTCAAGATTGAACTATTTGATTGTCATGGGTTGTGGCATTTATGAAAAGCTGCACACAACCATTATTTTGCATAATAAAGTAAAAGTAGTGGCACTTGGACTTTCACACTTTCAGAGTTTATTGCTTTTTGCTTTTCTCTCTAACCTAACATTTTATTTTTGCCTTCATTTTTTAGGTTATCTATTCTAACATTTTCTTTGATATGGACATGTTATCAAGATATTTCCTAAAAAAAATTATTCAATATTGTTTTTTTCCATATCCTAACTTAACATTTTTTGAGAAATATTTTCATTTTTTGACTAATTGATTCTAACTTACCAAAACCCAAAAATGCTACAACATTGGCTCCAACTAGGGACTTCTTTCTCCTGTAGAATGCACAGAACCTGTAGATCCATTTGCCTTCTCCTCGGGCTATGGAGTCTTTTTTCTGTAAAAAAAATCACACTGAAAACTGGAAAAGTAAAAGAAACCAAAGTTTTTACAATGGTAGTAATGAAATCTGCTTCAACTTCTGAGTATTGAATGTAATGTTTGAGAAACCTTCCATTTACAGGATAAGTGGAATATAGCCCCTCAATATTTTGTAGCAAAAAAGGGTTTTTTCCCTTCACTTCAACAATTTCTAAAGGTCCAAACCATAGGTTTTCAAACTTGCCATGTTTTCCCTTTTCTTCTCTCCTGGAATCCCATCTTAGAACTAGATCACCTTCCTTAAAGTCCCTTTCCCTGCCTCTTCTATCAAAGAGGCCCTTCATCTTATTCTAATACTTTTTCAATTTGTATTGAACTTCATCTTTTTCTCATTTAGTTCAATAATCTGATTTATTCTCCTTGAAAAATCATTAGGTTCATCTGTTGAATCCTGCAGGAATTTTAAAACAAGGAAGGCCAAATTGGTAGGGAAGATTGCATCTTTCCCATAAACTAATTGCAAAGGAGATTTTCCAGTAGATCTCTTTGGAGTAATTATGTTTTCCCATACTGCATAAATTAAATGAGAGTCCTAGCTCTTTTTATGATCTGCTAGAGTCTTTTTTATTACCTTTACCAGAATTTTATTGGAGGATTCTGCAAGGCCATTACCTTGTGGGTAATATGGAGTTGAATGATGTAACAAAATCTGATATTTCTGGAAAAGTCAATCATTTTAACACTAGAAAAAGTTGTTGCATTATCAGTGACAATTTGAGTTGGGCAACCAAATCTAGATAAGATGTTCTCTTCAATAAATTTGATTACTATTGAATCAGTAGCATTTCTCATTGTAATTGTTTCCACCCATTTGTGAAGTAGTCTGTTGCAGTGAGGATCCATCTATGTTGATTACTTGAAGTGGCATGAATCTCTCCATTAAAATCTAATCCCCATTGGCGAAAAGGCTCTGAGACTATTGATGGAACTAGTGGAAGAGCTACTAATGTTTTCTTACCAGCAAACATTTGACAAGGAACACAACCTCTAACCTTTGCTCCTACTTATAAGAACAATGTTGGCCAATAAAATCCTCCCCTTAATATCTTATATGTTATTGCTCTCCAAGAATAATGTCCTCCACAAAATCTTGTATGAAACTGGTCAATGATTTCTTCAGTTTCTGATTCTATTAAACATAATAACAAAATATGTAGTGGGTCTTTCTAGTACAAATTTGCATTTATGATACAGTGCTTGACTACTTTCAGTTTGAGAGTTTTACACTGGCTTTTGGAGAATGATGTTGGACATTCAAAATGGATCAAGAAATTTACAATGTCTTGGTACCAATCTGACAACAGAAATTTGTCATCAATGTATAAGTGGCTGATCTGGTCTGAAGGTAAAGGTTCTTGTGGATTCTTTTCTTCAGGATGAAGGGAAGGTTCTTGTGGATTCTCCTCTTCAGGATGAAGGGAAGGTTCTTGTGTATTCTTCTCATCTGAAGTTTGAGAAGGTTCTTGTGGATTCTTCCCTTGTATCTCTAAAATAGAATTGATTTTGAGCACTTTACAGTTGGATTCATCTAGAAGCTTAACTAATCCTTGGCTCTTTACTATCTTTGTAGTTTTGATAGTTAGATCAAACTCCAATATTTGAGTGATCCATCTACCTCTCTTTCCATCAATGTCCGGTTGGGTTAAAATAATTTTCATAGCACCGTTAGGAACATAAGCAGTAATAGGAGAATGTAGGACATACATCCTGAAAGATTTCAAGGTTTGAATAAGGGCATGGGCTTGCTTCTCAATTATTTCATACTTAAGCTCGACATCTCTTATAGAATTACTGAAAAAGGCTATGGGTTTGTCGTTGGAATCTTCATTCTTTTGTAGTAGAACAACAGCAAGGGTTGTTTCTCAGGCAATGGAAAAGATATTGAATGGTTTAGTGTAATTAGGGATGGCCAAGATGGGAGCTTCGGAGATAGCTTTCTTGATCTAATCAAATGCATGCCTAGAAGAGACAGTCCATTTAACTTCATGATCTTTTTGGAGCATGACAGTTATATCTTTTACAATCTCAACATAATTTGGGATGAATCTCCTTAAAAAATTAATCTTGCCTAGAAAATCTTGAATCTCCTTCTTGTTTCTAGGTAAGGTCAATGTTTCAATGGCAAACACATGCTTGCGATCAATCACTACTACTTCTTTTAAAATTATATGGCCCAACATTTTTACTTCTTTGATAAAAAATAGAGACTTTTTAGGATTCAATGATATTCCAAATTTTCTACACCTGTCAAAAACCTTCATCAAGTGCTTTAGATGTTTCTGATCAGATTTAGAAGAAACAATTATATCATCAAGATAAATGACCACAAATTTGTTTACCTGACCCACAATAGCTACATCCATAGCTCTGTGAAATGTTGCTCCAACATTGGATAAGCCAAATGGCATTCTAGCATACATGAATGTACCCCAAGGTGTAGTAAAGGTTGTCTTCTCTCTATCTACTGAATCGACATTTACCTGATTATAGCTTGAAAAACCATCAAGCATAGAAAGTCTTTGTGCTCCTGAAACCATTTAAAGTAACTGATCCATTTTGGGAAAAGGATAGTTATCTTTTAATGATGCTTTGTTCAAATTTCTAAAGTCCACACAGAGTCTAATTTCTCCATTCTTCTTTCTAACGTGAACTAAATTTGCAACCCAATTAGAATATCTAAAAGGTAAAATGATCTGAGAATCTAGAATTTTCTTAATTTCCTTTTCTATAGTTGGTAGAAGAGCTGGATTGATCCTCCTAAGTTTCTGTTGATAAGGAACTGCTTCTGGCTTTAACTGAATACTGTGTTGTATTAATGAAGTGTCATAGGTTTTAGATCAGAATAGGTCCATGCAAAAACATCCTTATAAGTTTGAAGTAAATTAAGACATTGAGATTTGATCTCAGGATCTAGAGATGCACAGATTTTAATGTTTTTAATATCATCATTTGTTCCAATATTAATTTCTTCTATGTCATCTTATGAAGAAATGGACTGAGGGTTTTGAAGGACATCATATTGATCAAACAATTTTTCTAAAGGAATGAACCCTTTGGGAATAAAATTGTTAGACAATTGAATAATGTCATGATCAACAATTTTTTAATTGAAATTTTAAGTATCATTTTCATTTATTTTTGTTCTATCTTCATCAATTTGTAGAACTGAAAATTCATCTATAACTTGCAGAAAAGATTTCAAATGTTCATCATCGTCAAATATCTACCATTGTTTTAGATTATCTGCGATGGATGGTCTATACTTGACTTGTATTTGATAGAGTACATTGGATTGATCGGGAATTTTAAATGAACTAGAAGAAACAATTAAGGCATCTGCATGAATATTCTGATCTCTTGGAATATAAGTCAAATTAAAAGCATTAAAGAATTTTTCTACTGAATCCAAAACTTCATTTCTATAATACCTAAGTCTAGGATGCTTATTCTGGAAAATATTTCTCACTTGTTTGACAATAAGTTCTGAATCAATAAAAACACTTAGGTTTTGAACCTTTAATCTTTTGGCTAATTATAGTCCAAAAAGGAAAGCTTCATATTCAACCACATTATTGGTAACTTCGAAGTCAAGTTTGCATAATTTGGTGATATTTTCTTTTTCTGGTGAAATTAAAACTACTCCAGCTCCTGCTCCATCTTTTGTACAAGAACCATCAAAAAATAGTTCCCATACATCAATTTGATTTGGTACAGGACTTTCAATTGCATCTTCTATTTTAACTTGAGTTTCATGCATTTGGTTTGAAGAGAGTTGAAAGCAACCAAAATCCTAATCAATTGCATAAATGGGATGGTTCCTTGGCTGGTCTGTTTTGCAAATAGTGTGCACAAATCCTACCTCTCTATATAACCTTAGTTGTTTTCCCCCATAAACTGGAATAGTGGCATAAGACATATCCATCTGAAGAGTCCCCCCTAATTTGGCATAGCAAGACCTAGAAAGGAGCATTCCAAATTTTGGAGGGATATATGTGACAGCTATATCAAGCACTACACTTTTCACTGGAATTTGGGCAAGGGTGACTACTAAATCCTTGATCAATCCTAAGCAGGGTACCCTTTTGGAATCAAAGGTGTACAAGTCATGATAGGATCTAGTTATGTCAAGTTTTAAATGGTCCATGATAGTTTTTGGCATGAAGTTATGTGATGCCCCATAATCAAGCAGACAATTATATAACATGGAATCATTTGTCTTAAGAGTTACATAGAAAGGAGGCACTATTTCATCTATCATATCTGAGCTAGAACCAAAGACAACTGTTGGTCTTTCATCTTGCAGACTAATGATATCACTTTCAGCATCAACCGAGGTGTTTTGTATCCATTTGGAGACTTTATTTTTATACCCAAGGATTTTGGAAAGTTGTGAAAGTGGAAATGGAATTTCAACTCTTTCTAACTCTTTTTCAACATTAAATGTAGTCAAAGCATTTTTATCATTTTAACTGATTTAATGGTCGAATAATAGTTGTTTGAGTTTCAACAGCTTTGCTACGAGGTTCAATTCTTGGACTCTCCTTAGGAGGTCTTCCAGGACCAGGTATGGGCCTAAGATCATATCTCTTGTTCAACTCTGCAATTAAAAATTCAAAGAAGGCATGGTATTTAGAAACCTATGAGGATTCTTGATCTTCTTGAACCTGTTTTTGTTGTGAGAGAGGAATCATAACTGTTTGATTAGAAAAAGTATCCATGTTATTGATATCTTCAATAATAGTCATAGTGTTTTCATCAGGTTACTAGTCTTCTATCAGTAAAGGAGTGGGAACTTGCTCATCATTACTAGGTCTTTGAAGAATTTGTAATTGTGGATTCCTTCTATATTGACCTTGATTTTGATTTTGGGGTGTAGTAATTGTTTGCTGAAATGTCCTAGGTTGAGTCTCAATCTTGGAAATTCTATTAGATAGATTTCTAAGAAGAGAAGGTATTTCATCTATTTTAGAATCTTCAGTTTTAGTCTTAGAAGAACTAGAGGAACTAGAGGCTTCTTGAATAGATTTGAGTTTTCTTTGGGCCTTTTCCTCTTTAGCTTTCAAGGAAGTCAAAGAAACCCTATTTTCTTCCACCTCTATAGAATTTATTTGCATATCTTCAAGGGTTCTTGAAGTTCTCTCTCTTAGCATTACAGCAAAATCATTGTCAAAGGTTTTAGAAAACCTAGACTTAGCCGCTGCTACAGGGGGTTTACAATCAGGGGGCATATTATGATAAAGTTTATTGAAACTTTTGATAAAATTTGATATAGGTTCACCAAAGTTTCTTTTAAGTTCTTCAAACTCAATCAGAAAGTAAAGATAATGTTTCTTTACACCCCATTGATTTTTAAATATGTTTGTAAGCTCTTCCCAATTTCTAATGGAATTTACAAGTAACTGCCTAAACCATATTCTTACATTTCCTTCTAGTGGTTGTACAAACAATCTCATGTAAACATTTTCTTTTTCAATATTCATGTCATCTGCAAAGTCTATAAAATCTTGAAGATGGTCCTCAGTTGTGGGACTAGTTTCTCCATTATACCAGGGAAGGTATTTCAAGTATCCAGCTGGGAATGCATCGAGGTTAGCAGGTAAGACTAAAGTTGCATATCTAGCATGTACAATAGGTTGGAATGCCATAGTAGAAGGTGGTTTATGAGGTGTTTGTGTGGATGAAGAAGAAGAAGATGAAGAAGATATAGAAGAAGGTGATTGAGGGGGTGTGTGCCTATGTGGAGGTGAAGAAGGAGGGGATCTCTTGAATAACTTTAAAGGAGTCTTCAGAACTAACTTTTGGGCCTTTGAATGAATATCCTCTTTTGTTTCAAAGAGTGGATTTGTATATACAGAGATGGTCTCTTCAAGTTTTTTAAAAGTAGAAGCTTCAAGTTGTTCAGAAGTGGAAGGAAATGAATAAGTGGTAGGGGATATCAAATTTGTGGGTTTATATTTAGGTAAATGAACACCCAAGTCAGACTCAGTTTTAGGTGATCCTAGTGGTAATGGGGGTTCTTGATGTGTTTCAAAAGAACGAATGAGGAAATTTGAATCTAAATCAACTCCCCTATCTAAAAGTTTAGAAACCCTAGGAGGTATTTGTGTCAAATCAGGATCAGATGGAAAATTACTAAAAGGATCAAATGATACTAACCCTTCAGACTGCAAGGTTGAAGAGAAAGAAGAAGATGGTTGATGTCTACTTTTAGAACTGGCTTTTCTCATAAGTTTTTCAGGATCTGACAGAGGATTAACTAAGTCAGATTCTGAATGAGATCTGGTGTGCTTAAAAGGTGCCAGTTTGGGTTGTTGGAGTCGCCAAGTGAAGGATTTTAACCTTTCCAGACCTTTAATCACCTTAAAGGAATAGAATGAATATCGTTTCCATGGGAAAACTTAATGAGATTCGAATCCCTGGCAGTGGCGCCAGATTGATGTTGTACCTCTGAGTTGATAATGGTCAGCTATCAAGCCATAGCATCTAAGATAATTTGTTTTGGGGTTTTGTTTTAATTTGGAAGACCAATGAATGAAACAGATGTAACATTGTAATGCCTAACCTTTCGAATAATATTAATACCAAACTAGAGGGCTACTATAAAATTTCACACAGTGATATAGCTTGAATAGTGGTGAGAAGAAACAAAAAATAATATGATTATCACAATCTTCAGACAGAAAATTGTGTAATCATAAATATGAAAACCTCTGACCGATGTTCAGATGGTTCAAGAGAATATGCGCATGCTTACAATAAAATGTTGATGATTTATTGATTCAGAGGGAATTAATTAAACAGACAGTTCATTAATCCATTCTTTTTATAGATTATCACTTCAGAAGCTTATAGGAATAGATTGAAACACAATTATTCCTACCTAGGTATCTCTATAAGACATAAGAATATGAAGAAAAACATAATGAGTATTACTGGAAAAACTTACAGGAAACATAAACTGTGTAAAATGGAATTCAAAATCCTTTGCTTTGTATTAAGGGTCCAAAAAATCTAAGTACATCAAATGTTTACAATTGCTTCTTCAAGGTGCAACCTTTCTTCAAGAGTGCAACTCTCTCTCAATGGTCAGCCTAGTTCAATGGTGAACCCATAATAACTCGTAAAGAGAGCTATTTATACAACAGTAAAACTAACAAAATATCCTAAACTATTTTTACAAAAATAGATTTATTCAAGGAAAAGGAGATATCTTCATGCAAGAAGATAGTGACAACTATTGAACTGCTGCTTGTTGTCCCTGTTATTTAGGTTCTAATGGCTTTGGTATTTGATATTTTTCCCTTTAAGCTGCTTGGTTGTTTGGTCTTCACATTGGATATCATATTTACTTATGACCTTTCATCTGATACACTTTCATCTAATACTCTTTTACCTTGTTAACCTGTCAATAACCTTTACTGTGCCTTTTACTTTTGTTGTACATTTCAAATTTTTACTTTGTAATTCAATAGTAAATCATTTAGTTTTTTACATGTCTCAGCATATGATAGTTGAATAAAGGCTTTTGAATGGATTTCCTTGTGAATCTGGAACAAACAAATTTTATATGATCGCCTGCAAAATACAAAATTTTTTAAGAAAAACACAGGCGGACAAGGAGGGCCGAAATGGCTTCAGGGAACAGGATAGTGTATGGACGAAGTCCTAGAAGAGTTTAGAATGTAATCGAAGGTAAAATTGGGTTGCAAAGGCTAAGGGTGGCACAGGTAGGGTTAAACAAGTTTTACTAAAAAACGAGCGAAAGGAGTGAAAACAATGGTTTTAGTGTTTAAATGGGAAATGGTTAACTTCTTTTAAAAATTTGGCGCAAAAACCGATAAGTGAACAGTGATGGTTTCGGCCTTCATGGGGAGCGGTTTCGGAGGCTCATCGCACCGCTTTTTGTCGTGGGGTGGTTTTTCTCTGAGGGAATGCAAGTTAACGTGGGACTTCCATGTAACCATAAGGGGCTCGAGTAAAACCATGAATCTCGCGTGCTCTTGGGCGGGTAAGTTAGGAGATCAGGAGCACGGGATATTGTTGTGGGTCATTGGATCTGGGAGCGGATCATCTGACGGCTATCGCGTGGTGGAGTTGCACAGAGGACAGTCGGCGGAAATTAGCAGGGCCCATAGATTAATTACAAAGGATTTGTAATTATTTTATGATATAAGCAGGGTTTAAGCATCTTGCAATGGGTTTAATAAAGTGGGACTAGGGAATAAATACACTAGGGATATAGGTTAAACAGGGATTGGGGAAGGTTTATTAACCATACCCAGGGTTAAATGCTGGGTTTGTTTAACCACTCCATGGGGTTGGGTTAAACAAGTATTGTCAGGAAAATGGTGATTTGCACAGTTTTGTTAAGTAATGTGGGGTTATCATAAAACTTAGGCTAAAGGGGTTTTATGTGTAAAAATGGTTTTTATGGGTTTTCTAGGAAAAATAGAAAAATTACAAGGGGAAAGTGATTTCTTCAAAGGGGAATGGGTTTCACATTAGGGAAAAGGAGTTTTTAGGTAGGGGAATGAGTTTGGAGGGTAAATTGCTAGGAAAATGTGTGAAACCAAGGGGCAAAGGTGAAAATGAAGGGAAAAGGGTATTTTCTTAGGAAATGATGGAATAGTGAGGAAATTAGTAAGTATGTAGTGGGGGGTGAAATGAAATGAGGGGAAGTTAAGAAAATCAACTTGTGAACATATTTTCACCTTCATAACTGCTCCTGCACACCGCAACACATGATCAAGAATGATAAATGTGCTTATGCCTCAGTCAACTTTGTACTTCTACAACCTTTCTTCTACCTACCCTTTACTTACCCTAACCTTTTTTCTTCACTTAATTGGGTGCATTTAAGATAGCAGACCCTTTATTTCCTTTTTCTTTTGAAAAGAAAACTATCTAATTCTAACCTTATAACATCCAAGGGCTCAGATTAAACTGTTGAGCTCCTTATTATTCTCTACCTAACCACTGATCTGCCAAGATTAAACAATTTGGCTAGATCTTTATTCTCTAACTATAATCATGAAATTTAAAGCATGAACTAGTCAAAATTAAACTATTTGACTGTCATGGGTTGTGGAATTTATGAAAAGCTGCACACAACCATTATTTTGCATATTAAAGTAAAAGTAGTGGCACTTGGACTTGCACACTTTCAGAATTTAATGCTTTTTGCTTTTCTCTCTAACCTAACATTTTATTTTTTCCTTCATTTTTTAGGACATCTATTCTAACATTTTCTTTGATATGGACATGTTATCAAGTTATTTCATAACATTTTTTATTAAATATTCTTTTTTCCCATATCCTAGATTAACATTTTTTTAGAAATATTTTCATTTTTTGACTAATTGATTCTAACTTACCAAAATCAAAAAATGATACAAGAGAAAGAACAATGGTTGGATAGATATTTGTACACAGAGATACACGAAATCTTATTATGTTCCTTCCAGTTAAATTTTACGAGTGGATCGCGAAGTTGGAAGACGACCAAGGGAGGTCAAGGCTTAATGGTTCGATTATCTAGACCCCAGAGTTATTATGAAAATTGGAAGCCTCTGAAGATAAGATCACCCACATTGTTAATCATTGGCTCGACCATATCGTAGGAGGGTTTGTGACAGAGTTCGTGGTTGATACTTCGATTAGTTACAGTGAAGCAAAGCACTGCTTCTTCAAGGGGCCGCGAGGTAAGTATTTGAAATCATTAAATACTTTGATTAAGATGCTCTTGTGTTAAAATTAGGTCATGCAGTAACCTTGATGTTTGGAGCTACGCGAAGTGGAAGGTATTTCAGGGATGGAAGAAGAAAAGGTCTTGAATATAGCCCGCTGATTGAACCCCTTGTGAGTGATGATGAAGGAGCAGCACAGGATTCTCTACTGAGAATTATTAAATTGATAAGACAAGGGTTCCCTTGAATACCCACACCACCTCCATCCTCACCTCCACCACTTACCCCCTCACCCACACCACCACCACCTCCACAACTGTTCAACATGGTGAACTTCGTAAAGCTTCATCTGTTCAAGGGCGTAGGAAATGAAGATTCAGACCAATTTTGGTTCATTGCAAAGGCTGTATGGGAATCTCGGGGTATCACGGATGATCTGAGGCAGGGTTACCCCCACTTATACCCACAATATGCATGTAAATTGCATCCACACATTTGTCCTAGGTTTTAACTCCCTAAGGTGTCAAATCTTCAACTACCAATGGTTAAGGTCCCATTAATCAATTCCTATGCAGAATGATTTACTAATTCCCAACATAGACTAATCCTTAGTCCATATACTCTTATTGGGACTTAATCACCCCTCAAGCCTTCATTTATGGTTGTACTAAAGCCTTCCATTAAACCCTTCCTATCGGGACTTTAAAACCCGTAAAAACCTTAATTTTAAGCTTTGCTAACCCTTTATAATCAAATATATATATAAACTTCCCCTCTTAACATTGGTTACATATATATTTACACATAAAACCTTTCATC
>APFE031209055.1:185768-233531 GCA_000404065.3 Pinus taeda
TTTCCCTCCAATATGCAACTATTAGAACGATAATATATGTTTTAGCCTTAAAAGATTCGTCATAACACTTTAATGCAAATACATGGAACACACAGGAAACCCGCTCCGAACACGTATAGCGGATCTCAAATATTATACACTCGCCACTATCACTCCATCGAGTCCGCACCTTCCAACCATTCTTCAGCGCTGCTCTGATCGCCCCGACCTTTGATCATCGATCAACACTTTATCGCTATCGGCATATCAGCATATCCATCGTCTGACATGCCCACTTGAAACCACCGATCTGATATGCCTTATGGACTCAATTAGATTATCGATTAAGTTTGATAAGGTTTCGGGTCCAACTACCAAATCGAAAATTTCTCTTTCCTTTGGCCAAGGTTCACTCTTCCCTTTCGATGATTGCGATGCGACCTTCTGGTTCCGATTTGATCCCGACTTTTGATCTTAAATATCCAATGGCTACTGTGTAATCATACTTCACTTCTCTGCTACTTTGTTTACTTATGTTTTTATGTTATTTCTTCAATTTCCCTTTGTGATTCGGTTTCTTCAAAGGTTCTAGGTCTTCTGCTATTTCACCATGCACTCTTCCTAAGCTTGTCTTTTGCGAATTCTTACATCGCCTTCTCTTCAAAGCTTCACTCTAATCATCCAAGTGGATTCAATGATCCCTTACGATTCCTCTGAATCGTTCTTCTCCTCTGCGTATTTCTTCAAAACTTTGCCTGCAACCTCTATTACAGAACCTACGAATTCAAGCATAATCAATCATTACACACTTATTTCACATATTTACACACTACCAAAATCAACCTCTGTATATAAATATGAACAATTGATTACATTCGAGACTCTCTATCTCTCACAGGCCTGATCTTCGATATCAGTGGCCTCCTCCTTCTACTCTGCCCATAGGCTTACATTTATACCAGAAAGGTTCTTTGAACTAATTCTGGTTTGATTCCTAAATCTATTGAACTGACTCCGAGATGTCCTCTATCCTCTATGTCCACTTCTAATCTCCATTTAATTCCTAAGGGCTCTCTCTCGTTCCTCGAATCATGGAACTGTTTTAAGAGTCCTAGTTGACTTTTAACTCATTTGTCTTTATTAACCACTCATGTTCTCATTTAATCAATAGCATTTACAACTTCCTCTCATTATCTAATTAATTCCTATTCTATGTACTCAAAAGCCTAATATTACATTAATTGATCACTTAGGAATCCAACTTCCTTAAAATACATGACCCCCTATGTCTACTTAATTACAATGATTTTCTCTTGGTTTGAATGCTCCTGCATCACGATCAAATGAAGAAAGAAAAGTTAGTTAGTGCTTTGCAGGACTGCACACTAACATGGTACATTAAGTACAATACTGATATCCTGATGTCTACATTGGCAGATATCCAGACTGTGTTGAATAGGGAATTCAGTAGACCTAAGTCTCAAGCGCAAACCATTGTGGGATTCAAGGAGATCATGATGAAGCTTGGAGAGACACCCTGGGGTTTGGATCAAATATTGAAGTGTACGATCTATGAAGCCAACATGAATTTGACTCATGGGCTGCACCGTAAATGGTTTTTGGCCTCCCTCCTACCTCACCTGAGGGTTGTAGTATCACAACAGAAGATCGAGACCCAGGGGGAAGCTCTAGAAATTGCGATGAGATTGCACGAGACACCAATGCAGGATGCTAATCTAGGGGTTCAATAGATTCATGCACAGTTGCAGAAACTTTGCCTCAAAATACAAAGCCTTAAGAAAGACAGAACAGCTCGTCTAGAGGTAAGCAAAGAAGTCTGGTGCCTGAAATGCAAAGGTCAGGGGCATGACAAGGATCACTGTCCAGTCTTTGTGAATTATGTTGCAGTAGGGGGACCAATGCCTCTGAGGCCGAAGGTTGCAGTAGGGAAAAGTACAGGGCTGATGCTATGGTGTGCTATCTACCAAGTAGTTGGGAAACATGCGATCGACAATTGCCATTTGCTGCAGAAATTCATAAAGACACCACAACAGCTCTTCTACAATTTTTGTCAATCAGTGGGTCATGATGAGCATAATTGTCGTAGTTACGAATTAATGATGTATAGGACACCTGCATACATGGTGCAGGCAGAAACGCGGCCTTCAAACCAAGGTGATGGAGGAGTGCGAGGTGAGTATAAGGGGCATGGCCGACGCCGAGGTGGAGGAGGACCTCGTAGAGGTTGAGGGAAACTTATTTTTTACAATTGTGGAGGACCACAACACTACACGAGGGACATCCCAAATCCAACGCGACTGTCATGCTGCTATTTTACTCAGTTTGACCATGTGACTGAGGATTTCCCTATATTGTTGGCTAAGATTCACGAAAAGGGAGTGAAACCTCCGCAGTTGACTCAGAACCTACAGATGATGAGGGTTGAGCCTCATGAGGAAGACCCTAAGGTAAACATTATGCTACAAAGTGGAACAAGGACTAGTGAGGATAAGGGGAAGCAACCTACATAGGGTGAGTGGGTCCACAAAGCACCAGAAAAGGAAACCGATTTTGATCTAAAATGCACAAAAGAAACATTTATGGAAGCAAAGAAAATTTTTGTTGAGGCCTCTACCTCAAGAAGTCAGGAGAAACCGGTTGAAGAAATGGACCCATCCATGATTAACACGTTCTTGGAGACCTGCATGAAACTGCTCCACGAAAGTAAGGCTATGAAGGGACTGTAGGAACTGATCAATCGGTGCGCTGGCAAGCACAACGCTATTGGCGAACCATGCATAGTCGTAAATCTTGGTAAGAATAAGGCAAGGACTAGACATGATATGAGACTCACTGCACAGATAAGAGAATATGAAATGGACCAAGTTATCTTGGATCTGGGGTCTGACGCAAATGTTTTACCGAAACAAACATGGGAAAGAATGGGGAGACCTGTGCTATAGTGGTCTCTGATCTAGTTAAAGATGGCAACTCAACCAAAAATCATCCCAATGGGGAGGTTGCAGGGGGTAATAGTTGACATCGAAGGCACGAGCACATTGGCAGATTTTGAATTAATAGAGATTGTGGAGGATAGCAATCCCTACCCTACACTCGTTTAGATCGATTGGGTCACTAACATGAATGGTGTAATCAAACTAAAGAAGCGAAATATGATATTTGAGAAGAAATCGCTCCGTGTAGTGGTGCCACTGCATCCTGTAGAAGGACCGCGCTATACAGAATCGGTCCGCGTTTATGAAAGTGATGATGATTTGGACCAGATTTACAAGATAATGATGTGAGACCAAGATTGGGTGAATCCGATAGTAGACGGATGTATTTCATGGGACCACGAGAGCTCCTGCACATTAGATTCGCTCGAAGAACTGGAGCACTAGCAAAACTGACTGCATGAAGTATCTATGCTATGCTATAATATGATGACCAAGTCATTGTGTTGTGTATCATCAAAGGTAAGGAATCTACCTCACTATGACGGGTTAATGGATGTTGATCGCTTTTTGGATGCATTCAAAAGGGAAGTACCCGAGAAGAATTGCTTCCAGTCATTAGATTGGGCACTACGCGTTATGCCCGCAAGATGGTGGGGTACACACAAGGACAGTTTTGAGGATTGGTGAGAATACAGAAGGATGACGAGGATACAATTTGGCCACCCGAAGGTATGACTAATAGAAAAGTATGACGGGAGGAATGATTCGCATGATCATTTAGCCAAATGGACTGACGTATATGGAGCGAAGCCTCAGCCGAAGTGGGTCCATCTGTTTTGTCATACCTTGGATGTGATACCAATGAATTGGTACTTGGAGACAGAACTTTGTCATGGCACCGAAGAATGGGATGTTTTATGCCAAGGATTTTTTATGACGTTCAGTTTTGAGGATGGATTTGAAACTATCGATGAAGCATTGTTGGAAGTTAAGACAACCATCTTTAAGATACCGCAAGATCCTCTAGACTTGATTCAAACTGATTGGACTACCCAGCTGAGCCACGCGCTAAAGTGTTACAATGTGTAACAATGGAAGAAGAAGATGAAGACCCGAGAAATATTAATATCCGAGAGACTAAAGGTAACCGCGGAGTTGAAGGACCACAACTAGAGAACCCTGACATAACAGAGCCACTCAGAACTATACAGATGAACATTGGCATGGAGGCAGAGCCGAAGTTTGCAAATATTTGGGACTATTGGGACAACGTGACAGTAGATGAGATCGCCTGCACCCTACACTCGTTTTTACCTGCACCCTGTATGTAGGTGTCTTTTCCATCATTAATTTGTAACTACAATAATTACGATCGTCATGATCCACTGATTGGTAGAAATTGCAGAAGAGTTTTTGTGGTGTCTGTACAAATTTCTGCAGCAAATGGCAATTCTCGGTCACATGTTTCATAGCTACCTGGCAGATATCACACCATAGCGTGGGCCTTGTACCTAGCCCTACTGCAGCCTCCAGCCTCAGAGGCATCGGCCCCCCTACCGCAACATAATTTGCAAAGACTAGACAGTGATCCTTGTCATGCCCCTGACCTTTACATTTCAGGCACCAAACTTCTTAGCGCACCTCTGGCTAAGCTGTTTTATCTTTCTTCAGGCTTTGCATTTTGAGGCAAAGGTTTTGCAACTGTGCGTGAATCTGTTGAACCCCCAGATTAGCATCCTGCATTTGTGTCTTGTGCAATTTCATTGTGATTCCCAGAGCTTCCACCTGGGTCCTAATCTTCTATTTTGATAGCGCAACCCTTAGGTGAGGTAGGAGCGAGGCCACAAACCATTCGGGGTGTTGTCCATTGGTCAGATTCATGTTGGCTTCACGGATCATACAATTCAATCTTTGATCCAAATCCCAGAGTGTCTCTCCAAGCTTCATCATAATTTCATTGAATCCCACAATGGATTGTGCTTGAGACTTAGGTCTATTGAATTCCCTATTCAGCGTAGCCTAGAAATTTTCCAATGTGGATGTCTGGTTATCAGTATTGTATTTAATGTACCACATTAGTGTGTAGTTCGACAAAGCACTAGCCAACATTGATTTCTTCATTTGATCGTCCATGATACCCTAAGCTTCCCATACAGCCTTCGCGACGAACCAAAACTGGTCCGGATCTTCATTTCCTATGCCCTTGAACACAGGTAGCTTTACGGAGTTTGCCATGTTGAATGGTTGTGGAGGTGGTGGTGGTGTGGGTGAGGAGGTAAGTGGTGGAGGTGAGGATGGAGGCAGTGTAGGTATTCATGGGAACCCTTGTCTTATCAACTAAATAGAACTCAACAAAGAAGCCTGTGTTGCTCCTTCATCATCACTCAGAGGGGGTTCAATCAGTGGGCTATATTCAGGACCTTTTCTTCCTTTGTCCCTGAAATACCTTCTACTTCGCGTAGCTCCAAACATCAAGGTAACTGCATGACCCACTTTTAACATAAGATCATCTTAATCAAAGTATTTAATGATTTCAAATACTTACCTCACGGCCCCTTGAAGAAGCGGTGCTCTTCTTCACTATAACTGACCTAAGTATCGACCGTGAACTCTATAATATGATGACCAAGTCGTTGCGTTGCATATCATCATAGGTAAGGAATCTACCTCACTATGACATGTTAACTGACGTTGATCACTTTTTGGATGTATTCGAAAGGGAAGTACCCGAGAAGCATCACTTCCAGGCATTAGATTGGGCATTGCGCGCCACACTTGTAAGATGGTGGGGTATGCACAAGGACAGTTTTGAGGTTTGGCACAAATACAGAAGGATGATGAGGATACGCTTTGGCCACCCGAAGGTACGAATAATAGAAAAGTATGATGGGAGGAATGATCCGCACGATCATTTGGCCAAATAGACTTAAGTATATGGAGCGAAGCCTCAACCAAAGTGGGTCCATCTGTTTTGTCATACCTTGGATGTTATACCAATTAATTGGTACTTGGAGATAGAACTCCGACATGGCACCGAAGAATGGGATGTTTTATGCCAAGGAATTCTGATCACGTTCAATTTTGAGGATGGATTTGAATCTATCGATGAAGTGTTGTAGGAGATTAAGACAGACATATTTAGGATACCGCAACATCCTCTAGACCTGATTCAACCTGATTGGACTACCCAGTTGAGCCACACACTGGAGTGTTAGAATGTAATAGTGGAAGAAGAAGAAGAAAACCTGAGAAAGATTAATATCCTGGACACTGAAGGTCACTGCGAAGTTGAAGGACCACAACTAGAGAACCTCGACATAACAAAGCTGCTCAGAACTAGATAGGTGAACATTGGCATGGAGGCAGAGCCGAAGTTTGCAAAGATTGGGGACTATTGGGATGATGCATCTGCGAATATCAGGACTTGTTCCCCACAAATTTTTTCGATCTAAAAGGAATAATAGTCGATCTAGGTTTCATGAGGATCACCCTAAAATTAGACACAAAACCTGTGAAACAAAGACCTTACCACCTCAACTTGAAGTATAAGGAAAGGGTCCATGTTGAGTTAGATAAGATGCTCACGGCGGGTATTATTGAACCGGTGGAAGAATCTGATTGGGTAATCCCAATAGTGGTTCAGGAAAAGAATCAAAAGAAAGAAATAAGGATATGCGTAGATCTAAGGAAGTTGAATGATGCCTGCATGCATGATCCCTTCCCAACCCCATTCACCAATGAGGTCCTGGATATTGTTGGCAGCCAAGAAGCGTATTCGTTCACTGATGGGTTCTCTGTGTACCATGAAATCAAGATCATGCTGGAGGATAGAAGTGAGACGACCTTCGTGACGGAATGGGGATGCTTCCAGTATATGGTGATGCCTTTTGGGCTAAAGAACGGGCCAATGATCTTTTCGTGCATAGTCATCGCGGCGTTCAAGGATTTTATTCATAAATTTTTGGAAGTATACTTTGGTGATTGGACAGTAGTCATACTGGTGAAGTGCCATGTGGCAAGTCTACGCTTGATGCTAGATACATGTCACAGGTACCAAATCATGCTCAATATGAAGAAATGTTTGTTTTGTGTCCCTTTTGGGATCTTGCTAGGCCATGTGGTATGCAGACAAGGCTTGATGGTAGACCCAGCTAATATCATGGTCATAATCGATTTTGAGGTGCTAAGGAGTGTGAAATAGCCACACAAAACATTGGGGCATATGGGATACTATAGGAAATTCATCAAGAGTTATGCCCAAATTACTGTGCCGATGGAAAAATTGCTAAAAAATGATGTTACGTTCTATTGGAATGAAGAATTCCAGAAGAGATTGGATGTGTTGAAGGAGAAGATGGCCACCGAGGAATTGCTACAGCAGTTCAAGCTACCACAGAAGCAGGCCTTGGGTACCATTCAAATGGGTCTGCGCGAGCTGCAAATCTAGGACTCGTAGGTCTAGACTAGCATGGGATGAAGCAGTGCGGTGTCAACTAGTTTGGCACCTAGCACATCGAAAGCAGCAGGGATGGTGCGCACACTGGTTCCCTGGGAAATAATGTTTTCGTAGGGAGTGCTAACCACAGAGACTAAAGCTAACAGGCCCACTGTCAGTGCCCTCAAAGGAGTTGGGCTCAATTTGGCCATGCTTCCCAGTGACTTGCTTCACAATTTGAAGGATGGTGTGATCTCGGAACTTCGTCCTGTGAACAACACGCATTAAAGGTAATTACTGAAAAAAAATCAACAACGCTCAAATGATTGTACAAATAAATTCTGTTGATAACATCTTAAAAGCCATCATAGACAAAAATGAGTGCACGACCAATGTAGTGGCTGAGGCATGCAGGTATGTCCCAGAGTTGGACATTCCCAATGATGAGCCAGTAGATGTGTGGATTCAAAATCTCGCTGTCGGAGTGCGCGGCACCATAACAGAATTGGAGAAGGTTCAGTTTGACCTGAACCTTAAGATTGTAGAACTGTAGTTGAAGGCCTAGCCTTCAACCCCTCCAAAAGTCAAGGAGAAATGTGAGATAGTTGTGAAAGACGTTGTGGCAACAGTGAACAACGCAATGAAGAAGTGCACCACACTCTTCGAGCAGGTGCTCGAAGTGGTTACCAATTTGCAAGAGGATCCCACCTTGCAAAGGTTGGAAACAGAGGCCCGGGAGCTGTAGCAGAGATATGATGAAGTCAAAGCAACAGCGTGCACCATCGCCCTTATCCAGAGGCTACCAAAACTATAGGATGCAAAGGTACTAAAGGAGCAGGTAGATGCAGCGCAGTGCAAAGAGAGCATCCTCAAGGCTAGAATAGGGCCTTGGCTTGATGAAGCCTATGCACTCACTGCCACCATCGAAGGAAAGTTGGCTAGTATGCAGGCGACTCAACTGAAGATACAGTCAGATAGTACAGGGCCAGCGATGGAGCAACTGGTTAAGGAGATGAAGGAGGTGGCAACACAGAGCATTACGAAAGTTGCAGTAGTCCAAGTGGAGCTGGGAGGTCTTCGTGACAAGATCTCCACACCAGCCGAGTGACTTGAGGGCGAGTCACCATGTTTGTGTTGTGGGCCTGTTGAGAACGGGTTCCCTAGGGTCAATTTTGGGGTAGAAAGCCCAAATTTTGTATAAATAAATGTAATGTCTCTGCATTTTGTGATCACGGAGTGCGAAGATATCAAGAGTCAAAAATGGTTTTTGCCCTTAGTTTAGATAGGTTGCGTCAACTTGATGAGATCCGCCCTTGGTCCGTAGACCATGGGATTGTATAAAAAGGAGGTCTTTGAGGAGTCCAAGGGAGTTCAGTTCATAGATAGTTTGAGTCATTCATGAGTCTATGAAGAGCTAAGGGAAAGAGTATTAGCATAGGAAAGAGGCTCTGCAGCTGAGTGCATAGAGGCCTAGGGTAGAATTCCACAGCTAAGTGCACGGACCCCTACAACTGTGTGTGCAGGGCAGTTAGAGTCTGTACTGGAAAATATGAACCCTCAATAAAGAGACATATTATGAAATTACTGTGCATTTTACTTCTGTCAATTACATGCGATTATGTTATGTTAAGCATTGTGTTTATGTTTTATTGCTAATTTGATGCATGAATATATATGTTTTCCTCTATTATAGGAACGTAAGTATAGATATATGTTTACACGAAGACAATATTAATTGCATGATAGAATTGGCGAACACTTCAGATAATTTGGGAAACTATACAGCAAAGTAGTTACAAAGGCACGTAAGTGCTGAGATTGCTTGTTAGGGTTATGCGAAGGATGATGGCAGACCTTCACCAAGGTTCTAAAAGACTGATAAAAAAGTACATCGATAAGCCCTAAAGGCTTATCAATTTGTGTGAAGTCAGAGTTAAAGTGTAAAACTGACATCACAACCATCTCAAGGTGAGAAACTTGGTTCCTACATCCCCCCATACTACTTCGGGTGAGACTTCAGTCCACGTTTCGCAGGGTGATGCCGAAAGGGCCAGTAGTGTAGGGATTTTTTTGGTTGAGTAATGTTAAACCTGGGTCAGGGCCCATCAAGCCAACATGTACTTATAAGTTATGCTTTATGATCTACTTCTGCTTCAATTTCTTCTTCAACTATGAAAAATATTTCTCCTCTTTCGTCATCAAATATGTTTCCATTGCTTTCATAATCACTTTCTTCTTTGTATTACAAGATTCTCCTTTTGGCATTTATTCTTCTTTTATAATTATTAGACTTGAATTTTACTTCATTATCATTATCATTCATTTTTCATAATGACATTTAGGAGCATAATTCCCTATTCTTCCACATTCAAATTATTTAAATGGAATATTACCCTTGAACATTCCAATTCTCTACTTTATCTTTTTGACAAATTTGGCTTCTTCTTCATTTGATTCATGATTGGAGTCTTCTTCAGTCCCATGGTTTCTTCCTTCCTTGGCTACTTTGAATGTGGCTTCTCTAGTTCCTATCTTGTCCTTTTGTGTCCTTAGTTCATATGTAGTAAGATTTCCATGAACCAAATCCATGCTTAACTTTTGCATGGGATATAGCTCTTCAAGGGCTAAAACTTTAGGATTGAACCTTGAAGGAAGCAATCTCAATATTTTTTGAATAATATCAACTTCCTTAACTTCTTCGTTGAGGACTATGATATAAATGATAATATTGTCTACTTGAAGGAAATATGAAGCAATATTTTCATCTTCTTCCATTTTCAAACTTTCAAACTGGCCTTTGTAAGTTTGTATCTTGTTCTCTTTTACTTTTTTATCCCCTTCATAACATTTTTTTAGCTTGATCCATATATCTTTGGCTTGCTTACAATACATTACTTTGACAAACTCAATATCTAATAAGCCACTTAAGATTGCATTTTTGGCTATTGTATTTAATGTATCGAGAGCCTTACTAGTTGCATCAATGGGAGGAGTAGCAAGTACTCAGTAATCATTCTCAACAGTCACCCAAACTATAACAACCCAATTTAAAATATCCAAGTAATTACATCAATTTATGTGATTAATAATCAACACACAACTATTCAACTATTTAACATAGAATTTCTGAAAAACACGAGTAGAGACGACTCACTTGTATCGATGATATTCCTTACTTGTGATTTTGGATTTGAATTCTATTCGAATCCCACTAACCACAAAAAAAAAAAAAAAAATTGGGGACAAATCTCCACCCAACAATAGTCTTAGTTGCACATAATCTTTCTACAGTTGGCCACCCGGCGAGCCCTCAATCAACATACTACTGTTAGGGAATCCTTTGTCTCAAAACACTTTTCTCCCAAAAGAATGGATGAATCTCATCCTCATTATCGTCCATTAGTAGACCAAAAAATGGAAAGGGAACTGCATGCACACATTCCATGTGTCAACATGTCAACTTTTATTTCTTTATTTTATGTTTTACTTAATTTAATATTTCTCTTAATTTAACTCTTTCTTATTTTATTCATTTTTACTTTTTGTTAACTTTACTTATTCTTACTATTTTTTAATTTAATTTTATATATTTATTTAAAACTCAAGTTAATTATTTAATTTGCCATTATTATCTTTTCTTTATTGTTATTATTTATTTACTTATATTTTAATATTATTTTATTTATTTATTTATTATTGTTATTTTTATTATTAATAGGGGCGTTACATACTCCCCCTCTTTAAGGAACTTCATCCCAAGTTAAGTTGAATCATTTAACATATTATTTTATTTAGTTATTTATTACTTTATGTTTTCCCTACACCTTGTGTTGAACTAGTATAACCAGTAGGCATTGAAAGTTTCCACAACACCTGGGAAATTCCAAGGAATCTTTGTCATTTTTCCCAACTTTCAAAACCAAACATAAGCATCATCATTCTATACCATAGCCTATGGTTGTCCCCAAGGCTCGCGCCAAGGCTTAGACCTCATTTTACCCAAAGTAGACATCTGATCCTAGTACTCAATGACTTTGGGTATCTCACAAGGTTGGTCCACTCCCTCCACCCTCACTAAGGTGCACAACCCCAGGCATCGATGTCCTTACACCCCCACCAGACTTCGACATCCCAATCCAATATCAAGCAATTGGCCTACAATATGAGGGACTTGGCCTCCTCAAGATGGTCTGATAGCCCCTCAAGAGCATCCATCAAGAGTTATACAATACAAAGGAACCATTGGAATATCTAGTGTTGATTGAGTATGTCCCCAACCCATATGGTGTTACATATTCTCCCTCGTGGGTATGGGATCCCATGAGATCATCAAATAAACCAACCCTCTTGACCCATTTGTGGAGTTCTTCTCAGTCACCACATCTCAACATGCAACCAATGCATTAGTTATAATCATAGTATCATAGAAAATAATCCACATATCAACTCTTGCATGTCATCATGATATCATAGCATCATTTTTAATTGAATAGTAAAAATTGCATGCTCATGCATGTCATAAAATCTACATGTAATTACCACATGCTTCATATAATGAAATACCATCATACATTATAACATAAAAATATCAGCATCAAATATATGTCATGACATCACATAATAAATGGAACCACACATCAATATAACCTCATACCATAACATCATAAATATGAGAATCATCTCAATACACATCAAATATAGAGAAATAATACACTATAAACATTCTTATCATGGATCAATTTCATTTTCTTATATAAACAATGAATACCAACTGTGAAATAAGATTATTTAACTTCTCCCTATGATCTAGGCTATCTCACCAATATTATTAGTGTGATGTTCTCAACATGATGTGTATTTAATTCAATAATCATCTCCTCTTATTTCAATAAGAAAGTCCACAATTTATCAGATAGACATAGCTACACTATCATTGTGATATAGTTTTGATACAATCTCTTTACTTGCAAGTTTCACCATCTAGAGCTTTAATATTTAGTTAAGTTATTACTAGCCTTACCATTATTACTTAAATCATTGTTTCATTTCCAATACATTGACTCATTTAATTCAAATATATACCGCATCTATGGAAAACCAACTTCTTACTCCTCACATTAATTATTTTCTCATTAGTTGTTAAGCCTCAATTTATCACAAAATGTATCTCCTTTACCAATGCTAGATAATTATTATCTTTAATATTTACCTTTAAACATTTTCCTAGTCTTCTACTTGTCAACTTACACTTATATGAGCATTTTGGTTCAAAATTTCCCATCTTTGTTTTTTAAAATTATATAGGTCATCGTTGTTTAAACATTTTATCATGCTTAATCCACTTGTACTGTTCAAAATAGCAACAAGAAATGCTAAAAATAGCACTACTATAAATAGTAGTTCAACGAGTGTTGAACATAGCAACAAGGAATGAAAAAATGGAAGTGCTAAAAATAGCATTCTATAAATATCATTTCAGGATACCTTCTTATTTTAGTTAGTCCTCAAACTAAAATAGTGAAGTAAAATTCAAATTTGATCTTAGCAACTGTTTGTAAAATAATTAATTAATTCATCTTGAGTTAATTAGTTAAGGGAAATCAATCATGAAGTCTATGTGGGGACATGCAACAATTTCTCCATTAATTGAGGAATTTATCCATCAGTTAAAGAGATAAGGATGAGTTGTAATATTGAGTTGTAATTAGTTGGCTTAGTTAACTGAGTCAAGTCTAGTTAGATTAGCTCAAATAGTTTGTTGAACTAATTGTGAATTCAGTCAGTTAATGCATGCATGCATGCAACTAGTGTTCTTCGGATAACTAAATATTCTCTCATAAATAACTCATGAATGTCAATTCAGACAGAGACACAGTTGAGATTAAAGACAAGGACATTGTACTATCAGTTGGATGGATTTTTCCTATAAAGGAAACTCATCCATGCAGAAGGATTTATCTCCTTTAGGTTTGTGCATTTATTTCTGAGCCAAGTGAGCAGTGTGAGGTTGGAATTCACACAAGTGGAAGCACTGGACCCCAGGAAAAACTGCGCAAGGAAATAGGAGTCTTGGAGGGTAGAGGAGAAGGTTGTGAGAGCCTTTGACTGTCTATGAGTTGTATTTGTTTAATTGCAGAGGGAGCGGGATAGCTTGAGAGCTGATTCTTTTTGTAACTTGAAAAAGATTTCCACTTGTATGATAACACATAGATTGGGGTTTTAGGTTGAGGCTTTCCCCGGGTTATTTCTTCTGTGTTATGTGTGATTTATTTCTCATTCTCAGTGATATGTGTTCTCTTGATCTTGCTCAATTAGATTAAGCTTCCACAAAGTGTTGTAGAAGTAGATCTTGTATTGTGTTTTAGTATATTGTATAATCTGTTGATCTATAGTGGGAATTTCTATATGTAGAAGGGATGGTTGATCCTTGATGATTTATCTATCACTTAGTAATTATCATTTTCCATCCTCAAAATATTTGTTTATCTCATCAACTTGTCTCAATATCACTTTATATATTTATCTTAGATTCACCCTTCTTCAAGTTGGGCTAGGGATTCTTCCCCTTAACTTTTGAATTGTTAAATACCATCTTTAGAATTAGAAGTACTTGGAATCAGTACTACCATTATCATCCACAAAATTTTTTGTATGCCTAATTTTCTTGAAACTAACTTCAACACTAATGGCACAACTTGATAAGTTGTTCTAAATAAAGTCTCATTAGATCTTCAATCCACTCATGAAACAATAAATGTTTCCCCAATATTCATATTGTTTTTATTCACATCATCATCCTTCTTGACTATCACTAATATTATACTTACTATGAAATAATACCTTTATGCTAAGGTATGTTTTTATTTTTCTGCTTACAAAATATTTGTAATTTGTAATTTATCTTCTTCATTCCCAACATAGAAGCACTCATCATTGGATTACCTCTGCAATATAATGTCCTCATATTGCCTATAATTCCTTAAAATGACCGTCATCATTATCTTGATCATTTAAATTCCTTGATTGATTAATTACATTTCCTTCTTGGTAGGAATAATACTTATTTAGAGTTTACATGTATCGTTATTGTGTTCCATAGAAAATATTTGTATGATTTCACAATTAAGTTCCATTGGGATATTTATTCATGTGATACCTTAAGAGTGCTAAGTTATTTCATCTTGATTATTCATAAATCAAAATCTTCAATCATGTCTTTTTTATGATAAGCTACTACTGCTGGTTGACTTCTTCTACTTATTTATGGAATTATCACTCACTCACTTTAAGTATCTATCTATTACTCATTTCAATTCACCCTGTCATTCTACGTTGGTAATAGTTTTGAGGGCTACCATTTGTTATTCCATAGGGTTCTACATTGCTAATATTAGAATCATCTTAGAAGCTTTCTTTCCTTTCTTAAAAATGGTGTTTCTTTGTACTTAATATTACACCAACTCATTCTAATAATATAATTGTTCTCCTTCCAGTTTCGACTTCAATTTATGTGTACTATTGGAAAATTGTATTGGTATTATCTCAAATTGATCAAGTTCCTTATCATTCTTCCCCTCTTGAAGATGTGACATCCATTGTTGGGATGGGGCCCCCTGGGTAAGTTTTGGGGTTAAAAACCCAACTTTTGATGTAATTGTTGTAAAATGATGCAAAGTCTCCGCACTTTGTTGATGCAGAGCGTGCAGATGGTTAGGAGTCCAAGGGGTTTTAGCCCCTTGCTTATGTAAAAGTTGAGTCAGTTTTGAGATCCACCCACGGTCTGCGAACCATGGATTGTATGTAAAAAGCTATAAGTAGGTGTGTCTTAGAGAGTCTAAGGCAAATATCTAATGTAATGGGTGAGTAGAGGAGAAATATTAGCACAGAGAAGTGGTTCAGATAGGAGAGAAAGGCTCTACAGCTGAGTGTGTAGAGGCCTAGGTCGAGTCCACAACTGAGTGCATGGACCCTTGCAGCTGAGTGCACATGGAAGTTTTGAGTCTATATTTTGAACTGGAAATCAATAAAGAAGTTGTTTCTAGATAAATATTATGTATTGTTGTTTACTTCTGTTTATGATTTATGATGTTGATGAATAATATGTTTATGAAATATTGATCTAATGATACACGATTCACTTGAATAAGCCTTAATAACTATACACAATGCATGTTAAGTACTTTCGCGAAGACTATGATAAGTTATGTTATGTTTATTAAATACTTAAGTAGGTCTGCGTGAGCTCTAATCTAGGGTTGTTTTCTAGTGCACTTAAGTGGATGAATAGACTGTTAAGGGTTGACAAAGACCAATCATGGACCTTCACGAAGGTCTAGAGATTTTTCAAAGGGAGTTGCAGTACCGAGCCCTAAGGGCTTATAGATCTGCACGAATGCAGATCTAGGGTGCTAAAGTAAATCACACTAATCTTTGGATGCAGAAACTTGGTTCTGGCATCCCCCCATACTACATCGGGTGAGACTGCAGCCTCCTCTACACGTGTTGTTACCAAAAGGGCTAGTAGTGTAGGGTTTTGGTTGTTGGCACAACTAACTCTAAACCTAGGTCAGGACCCCCTAAGCCAAAAAATGGTTTTGTTGTCAGGACCAGGATCTTCTTAAATGAGATGTGTGATGTCGCATCACTAAAATCCAATAAAGAAGGAAATTGAAAAGTTGTTGGATAGAAAGATTCACGAATTTGCAGCATAGGAAAACAGGAATCCATGCCTATCAAAGGAGCAGTGGTTGGATAGATATTTGTCTACAGAAATACACTAAATCTTTTTTTGCACCTTCCCGATTGAATTATACAAGCGGTTAGCTAAGTTCACATACAGCCAATGGAGGTGGAAGCTTGACGATCCAATAGTGTGGACTCCGGAGCTAGTGCGACGATTAGAAGCATCTAAAGAAAAGATTGTGTGTGTTGTTGATCACTGGCTTGATTGGATTATAGGGGGATTTGTTACATAGTTCTTAGTATATACCTCAGTCAGCTACAGCGAGGCAGATCAAATGTTTTTTAAAGGATCATGAGGTAAGTATCTAAGATCTTTGAATACCTGGATTAAAATGTTGTTGTGCGAAAAACGGGTTATGCCATTGCCTTTATGTTCGAAGCTGCGTGAAGTGGAAAACTCTTTAGGGATCGAGAAAAATCAGGTCCAGAATATATCCCACTGATTGGACCTCCTTCGAGTGATGACGAGGGAGAAATATAGGCCTCACCGTGGAGTGTTGTCTAGCTTAAGGCAGGGTTTTGCACGGACACGTCATCCATCCACTCCACCTCCACCACCACCTACACCACATACACCTTTTCCCCCACCCCCGCCACCCCCACCTCCATTCAACATGTCGAACACAATGAAGCTGCCAATTTTCAAGGGCATAGCGAGTGATGATATAGATTAGTTTTGGTTTGTTGTGAATGTTGTATGGATAGCACAACAGATTACTGATGACAATATAAAGAAGGCACAGTTGGTTACCGCTCTGCATGATCACGCACTGACATGGTATATTAAGTATTTTTCTGATCATCTTGTGGCAACGATAGCATAAAATAAGGTTTTTTTAAACAAGGAGTTTAGTAAGCCTAAGTCTGACTCGCAGTCAGTGGTTGGATTTAAGGAGATCACGATGAGGGTTAACGAGACAACTTGGGAATTAGATCAAAGGGTGAAATGTGTGATTTGAGAAGCTAATATGCAACTCACAGATGGTCATTACTGTAAGTGGTTTATAGCTTCACTTCTGCCCCACTTGAGGATTTCTTTGTCACAACAGAAGATAGGAACTTATGCAGAAGCCCTGGAAATTGTGATGAGGTTGCATGCAATGCCTATGCAGGATGCGACCTTGGAGGTATAGCAAATCCATTCTCATTTATAGAGCTTATGCTTAGAATTACAGAGCTTGAAGAAAGATAAGGAGGCTAAGCTAGAGGTGCGTGCGGAAGTCTGGTGTTTGAAATGTAAGAGCCGGTGGCAGGATAAGGACCACTGTCCCATATTGTGAACTATATCATAGGAGGGCGACCAATTACCCTAAGGCAAGAAGCCCCATTAGGACCGAATATGGGGGCCATGCTATGGTGCGCTATTTTTCAGGTGGTTGGAAAACATGCAACAGATAATTGTCATTTGCTTCAAAAGTTCGTTCAGACACCACAACAGTTGTTCTTCGACTTTTGCAAATCAGTGGGTCACGTTGAGCACCACTATCACAGCTATGAGATGATGATGGAAAGAACAACTACCTACCGAATGCAAGCAGAAACTCGGCCTCAAAATCAGGGCACAGGAGGAGCGCGTGGAGGTTATCAAGGAAGAGGATGGGACCGAGGATGAGGAGGACCTAGTGGAGGTCGCAGACAGGTTATTTGCTACAACTGTGGAACATTAGGGAACTACGTGCTAGAGTGTCAAAATCAAACACGCCCGTCATATCAATATTGCAGCCAGTTTGACCACACTATAGAAGAATTCCCTGTGTCGATAGCTAAGATGCAGGAGAAGAAGTCACAACCTCAACAACCTACATAGAACTTACAAATGATGAGAGATGAGCCTCATGAAGAAGATCAGAATGTGAATATAGTGTTGAGGAGTAGAATAACGACTGGTGATGATAAAGGGAAACAACTTAAAGAAGACAGATGAGTCCGCAAGGCCCCAGAAAAGGAAGTTAGTTTTGATTTGGAATGTGTTAAGGAAGCATTTATGGAGGCTAAGAAAAGCTTCACTGAGGCATCCACCTCAGGGAGCCAGAAAAAAATGCAAGAAACCAACGCACCTGCAAAGATCAATCCCTCTGTCCTTGCCGCATTCTTGGAGACCTGCATGAAACTTCTGCGCAATAGAAAGGTTGTGAAAGGCCTGCAAGAGTCAATAGAAAAATGTGCCAGCAAAGATAATGTCCCAAATGAACATCATGTAGTCAGAAAAATTGGTAAACATAAGGCAAGAATAGGGCGCAAGATGAGGCTCACTACAAAGATAGGAGAATATGGGATGGACCAAGTCATTCTAGATCTGGGGTCTGACGCAAACATTTTTCCTAAACAAACATGGGAAAGAATGAGGAGACCTGCACTGCAATGGTCTCTGATCCAGCTTAGAATGGAAAACCAGAAAAATATCATCCTTGTGGGACGATTACATGGAGTAACAGTGAATATAGAAGGTGCAAGCGCAATCACTGATTTTGAAGTGATAGAGATCGTTGATGATAGTAATCTATACCCTGCACTCCTGGGAATTGACATGAATGGGGTGATCAACTTAAAGAAGCAGAAAATGTCATTTGAAAAGAAATATCTTTGAGTTGTAGTAACATTGGACCCTACAAAAGGCTTGTGCTACACTGAACCAGTCCACAATTATGAAGAAAGTGAAGATGACTTAGATCAAATCTACAAAATGGATCAATCCAACAATAGATGGATGGATTGCATGGGACTGGGACAGTTCCTAAACCTCTAATTCAGATGAAGAGTTGGAGCATTGGTAGAATCGACTGCATGAAGTATCTACACTGCACTGCAATATGATGACTAAATCGTTGCGCTGCGTTTCATTGGAGGTAAGGAATCTAGCTTATTATGATGGTTTAACTGACGTGGATAATTTTTTGGATGCATTTGAACGTGAAGTCCCTGATCATCATCGCTTTCAAGTGTTAGACTTAGCACTGTGTGATATGCCCGCACGATGGTGGGGTATGCACAAGGATATCTTTGATGGTTGGCGCGATTACAAAAGAATGATGAGATTGTGGTTTGGTTGACCTAAAATTCTATTGACCAAGAAATATGATGGGAGAAATTATTTGCACGATCATCTAGCGAAGTGGACTAAATCTAATGGAATAGAGCTGCAGCCGGAGTGGGTGCACTTATTTTTCCATACTTTAGACACAATCCCCATGAATTGGTATTTGGAGAAAAAGCTTCGCCGTGGCATCACAGAGTGGGATATATTGAGGGAAGGATTCTTAATTACCTTTAGTTTTGAATATGGGTTGAAGATCATTGATGAAGCTCTGCAAGAGATTAAGGTAGTTATCTTTAGAACACCGCAAGAATCTCTAGAATGGGTCCAACTAGATTGGGGCACCCAATTGTGCCATCCGTTGGAATGTTATAATGTGACAGCTGAAGGGGAGGACAATGATCCAAGAAATATTAATATTGTAGAGGTGGAAGGGCATCGCGAAGTCGACGGTATGAAAATAGAACCTGGACATCACTACACCATTGAAAACCAAGCATGTAAACATTGGGATTGAAGCATAAATGAATTTTGCAAAAATTGGGGATTCTTTGGATGATGCCACAGTGGATAAAGTTACTGAGTTACTCCACGAGTACCAAGATCTCTTTCCTACCAAGTTTTCAGACCTCAAGGGCATAATAGGTGACTTGGACGTTATAAAGATTACTCTGAAGCGAAATATGAAGCCTATTAAGCAGAGGCCATGTCGTCTTAATCCCAAATACAAGGAAAAGGTTCATCAAGAGTTGGATAAGATGCTAGAGGCAAGCATCATTGAACCCATGAAGGAATCTGATTGGGTAAGTCCGATGCTAGTCCAGGAGAAGAAACAGAAGGATGAAATAACGATTTGTGTAGATCTGAGGAAGCATAATGATGTATGTATCCATGACCCATTCCCGACGTCCTTTACATAGGAAGTATTAGACAACGTTGGAGGGCAGGAGGCCTACTTGTTCACTGATGGATTTTTCAAGTACCATCATATCAAGATTGCACTAGAGGATAGGAGAAAAACAACCTTCGTGACGAAATGGTGTTGTTTTCAATACACTTTGATGCCATTTGGAATCAAGAATGTGCCTACGATATTTTCTCACGTAGTCATCATGGTGTTCAAGGAGTTTATTTATCAGTTCTTAGAAGTATACTTTAATGACTACACATTGTTTGGGTTAGTGAAGCGCCATGTAGCAAGTCTACGCTTGATGTTGGATACGTGTCGCAGGTACCAATTCGCTCTGAATCTAGAGAAGTGTTTATTATGTGTTCCCTTTTGGATTTTGCTGGGTCATGTGCTATGCAAAAAAGGATTGATTGTGGACCCTGTAAAGATTTTGGTAATAGTAAATTTGGAGGCCCCAAGGAGCGTTAATCAACTGCGCGTGACACTGGGACATACTGGATATTACAGGAAGTTCATCAAGGCTTATTCTCAGATTATCGCACCCATCGAGAAACTATTGAAGAAGGAAGTTACATTCTTTTGGGATGAATAATGTCAACACAGTTTGGCCATGTTGAAATAGAAGATGATCACCGCGCCAATCTTGGTCTTCCCTAATTGGAAGAAGGAATTCCATGTACATGTCGAGGCTTCTTGCATTACGCTGGGTGTAGCGCTAACACAGGCTGGTGAAGGAGAGATGGACCATCCTAAAGCCTTCATGACTAGGCAATTATCAAAGGTTGAGAAGAATTACTCCACAATGGAGTGCGAAGGTTTGGTTGTGTTATACGCACTGCAAAAGTTTAGGCACTATCTGTTTGGCGGACATTTCAAAATGTACATAGAATAATCTACCCTGAAATACCTAGTCAATAAGCCTATATTGGGGGGAAGATCTGCCAATGGTTGTTGTTATTCCAGGAGTATGACTTTGAGGTCGTTATGAAGCCAGGGAGGTTGAAAGTAGGACCTGACCATCTGTCACAGATTGAAACAAGAGAGAAGCTTAGTAATTTGGAGGAATGGTTGCCAAATGCGTAGATCTTCATAGTGCGTGTAGTAGAAAATCATTTTGCAGATATTATTCACTTTTTTACTACGAGGATGGCACCAGAAGGGTATACAAGTCAAAAAAAGAAGGAGCTAATAGTGTGTGCAGCAGACTTTTCAGTAATTACGGGACATCTGTATAAGATGGGTGCATATGAGATATTGTGAAGATATGTGCCAGTTTTTGAGAGAAATAGAATTCTTGCAAAAGCTCATGGAGGGGCTGCGGGGGGACACTATGCAGGAAGAGTGAGTGTGCAGAATATTTTTCACAAAGACCTGTGGTGGCCAACACTGCTTAAGGATTCTAAAGCGTATTGTAGGGAATGTGATGCATGTCAAAGAACTAGCAAGCCATCATGGAGGGACGAGTTGCCATTGAATCCTCAAGTATCTTTGCAGCGATTTGAAAAATGGGCGATTGATTTCGTTAGGCCAATTCAGCCCCCAGGGAAGAAAACTGGTGCGTGCTATATCATCATCGCGACGGAATATCTAACCAGATGGGCAAAGGTGCACCAGTTAATGATTATACAAGGGCGACAATAGAGAAGCTTTTGTTTGAAGATGTCTTAACTAGGTTTGGTTGCCTGAAAGTGCTGATGAGTGACAGAGATACGCACTTCCTAAACAAGATGATTAGCGCATTAACGGACGAATTCCAAGTCTACCATGAGAATAGAACTCTGTATCATCTACAGGCTAATGGAATAGTTGAGGCCTTTAATAATATTTTGGAGAACGCACTGACGAAAATATGCAACGCACAACGAAATGACTGGGATGTGTGCATACCTGCAGTACTATGGGCATATAGGACTACTTGCAAGAAGCTGACAAGACAAACATCATTCAGATTGGTCTATGGTGTAGAAGTTGTGATGCCAATGGTGTATATCGTGCCTAGTCTGCCCAAGTAGCTCTCACAGGTATGGCAAATCGTGAAGCCTTGGAGGAACGGCTCACATAGCTGATGGAGCTTGAAGAGGATCAATTCTTAGCTGGATTCAATTAGCAAGTACAAAAGGAACGTGAAAAATCATGGCATGATTAACACATCAAGCTTTACACATTCAAGCTAAAAGGCCTAGTCTTGTTATGTGATAGTAAGTTTACTAAATTTCCAAGTAAATTTTAGATGCATTGGCTAATACCATATATTATCAAAGAAATTACAGATGGAGGTGCAGTTCAGCTCTCAAAGCTGAATGGAGAACCTTTTCCAGGAAGAGTGAATGGAAGTTGATTAAATATATATAGGGGATCTTGTGCAATGACTATATGGTGGTAGGACAGTCTTAGTGCTCCAGGTAGTTGCAAGGGAGCATGGGACCATAAACTACACTGCCAGGATCGGAGGACTATGTAGTATGCATGCTATGCGAAAGATGGTGAAGCTGCAATATATGAAGTTGCACAAAGGAAGTTGTGCTATGGAGGGAGATGCCACACAGCACAACATAAAAGTGATATTTGGATTCACTCTTCATGATTTGACAACTAGAAGATGGTTAAGAGGAGCAGGCTAGTGGAATTTAAGGCCAAAATCTTTGAATATCTTCCCCCAAAGCAACATTAATGGTCAAAATTTGGGGGTAATAGTCAGTTTTGAATTCAAAAACCCCTATAAATTATGTGTTTTGGTCCAACAGAGAACACTTTGCACACTTCGATGTTTTGCTGAAATTTGTTGTCTATCAATAAGCCGAGTGTTTTGGGAGGAATTATTTGCCCACAAAGATGTGTCTCTTGAATCTCGTGAGTTTTTTATGGAGAGGATGACTACCACCAACCTTGCTAAGGCTTTGAGTGTGGAAGTAGCCATATCTGATGCCCCAGGCCCTGAAATATTATGTGTTGAAGCTATGCCTACAGTGCCCATGGCACCAAGGTCGCCAAGGACAAAAAAAATCCATGGAAAAGGAAAACTAGAAGAAGCCAGTACAGATACGCGCTTCCCCCAAGAAGCATACTACGACACCTGCATAGAAGAAATCTAAACAGTCATCCAAAGGAAAACAGAAGGTTGTAAACTTGGAGGTGAAAGAAGGCGAAGGAATGAAGGATATTGACGATGAAGGCACAAAGCCCGTCACAAGGCTCCCTGGGTATATCCCTCCAAGAAAGGGGAAGGAAAAGATCAACGAAGACCCTGACTCTGACAAATTCACCATCTCCACACCCCTGCTACCTGAGCGGGTGCCTTTTTAAGGTTTTCGACTTGTGCGAGTCCTGTTACTGAATATGGAGGACTGGGACTTAGCAGATCATGCTAAGTTCCCACACTTAGCAACGGATAACTTCATGAAGCATGTATACTATGAAGGCATGGGTGTGACAGCGTTGGAAACATAGGAATCGGCCCGCGGTGTTGAGCAATCTGAGCTGCTCAACTTGCTTTCCACATTACCACCACACCCCAATTATCAAAAATTGCATACGCAAGCTGCTCACTCTCGTGCATGACGGGTGTTTATGGCTAGGAGGGCCTATACCCATCACATATATGCTTATCCACAGGATTACCCACTTGCCACATGAAGGTTTGAACCCGACCAAAGAGTTTGGCGAAAAGACGGGGGAGAAGGAGCTTGCTAAGCGAATGAAGAAGGATTATGAACTGGTAAAGAAGCTGCAGGGGTATTCCATCCTATCAATAAATGAACCTGCAGTTCAATTAGCCTTGCAGATATTGGCCAGAAAGGTGGTGATAAAATGTCATGCGTATGAGGTTCCGACACCCGTAGTGTCTCTAGCGACTCAGTGCATGAAAAGTGTACTATTCAATTGGTCCATATACATATGCCAAGAGTTCCTCACGAATTGTCACAAGGCCTAGGATGAAACCAAGTCATTTCATTACGCTCGGTTGCTTCTCTCCATTGTGTTGTTTGTGTGGGATTTGCTAGAGGACAACCTGTTTTTACCGTTGGAAGAAGGATTGTCGGAGGCCGCATAGTTTGCCTCCCCATGGGCTACAAAGGACCCCACACACATCACAGAGACTAAGATTTTTGGGTCCTGATGGAAGCAAGTCTCCTTATGGTTGTTAACCAGTGCCCAAGGTTGTCCCCAACCTTGTACATGTAGTTGTCAGCCTATGCAACATTCAAGGCTAACTTCCACTGAGTGTATATCCAGGCGCAAAAGGATCCTACACAGAAGTGGCATGATTTGCCATACTTTGTAAAAGATACCGATGTGTAGGAGGTAGTGGTGTGTTGGATGGTCGAGTGGCGTGCCCCTTCAGATCTAGCTATTGGGCCAAGCACGGGTGCTGAGAGTGATGTTGCGAAGAAGAGGAAGGAGGTAGCTAAGCAAGTTGCACAAAACCTAGCCATGCAGAAGAAGAAATATGATCAAGAGAAGGCTTAGGTTGAGAAGGAGCACGCTTCCAAGGAGAAGGAATAGCGCAAGACCAAAAAAGGTGACAAGTCACCTTCAACAGCAACAGAAACTAAAACAGGGTAAGGCGACGAAAGCGAGGAAGGGAAACGCACCCCGTCATTGTGAAAAGACAAGAATTAGAACAACAAGTTGGATCGAGGAAGAAGCAGAAGGCTCAAAAAACATAGGTTGACCCCCTGGTGCTCATAGAAAGCGATCTGGATGAGATCGTCGATAAAGTCAAGGACTTCGCCATAGAGGTACTGCAATAGTTAGAACAACAGTACATACAAACATTGGGAGGAGTGTAGAAAGATCATCACGAGTTGCAGCTCCAATCAACCATGATCAAAGCAGACGTCGAAAAAGTAAGTGGCACAGTAGGAAGTTCGGCACAAGGACAAACTATAGGCGTAGAGATAATTATGTGGTCGTCAATGGATGTGCGATTCTCCCCCTGCCTACAGGTACAGTCTGCACTAAAATAGAGGAGTAGTGCGCCCTTCTTGATAGAGTACTGAAGATGGGCCTCAATCTTGTCACGATGCAACTGGAGTCGTTGCATGCGCTACTACAAAGAGTTGTGGAGGAGCTTCACATTTGAGAACAATGAGCACTTAGTGCTGTTAGTAACATCAAGTTTAATAATTAGTAGTTGTTTGTCGAGAAGACACATGTTCTACAAGAAAAGGAGGCACTCTATGTGCACAGTTCACGGCTAAAGTTAGCAGTCACGGAGGCATGCAGAATAGTACCTAAGCTTCATATTCCTCAAGATGCACATCTAGAAGCGAAGGTCAGAAAGCTAGCCATTGGAGTATGTGAAGAAAAGGCAGAGGTTAACCGAGTTCAATTTGAACTCTACATGAAGATCACCAAATTGCAATTGAAGATGCAGCCATCGACTCTGCCGGAGGTCCAGGAGCAACGTGGAGCAACAATCAAGGAAGGCCTAGCTACTCTAGACGCCACAGTTGCAGACTGCACAGTAGTATTTGAGCAAGCCATTGATTTGGTCTCTAATTTGCAGGAGGATCCAAACCTGTAGCTACTGAATACTGAGATTAGGTAGTTGCAGAAGCAGTACGATGAAGTCATGGAAACAACACGTTCCATTACACCAGTGTAGCAACTAGCCAAGTTGTAGGAGGGGAAGCGACTCCTCACATAGGGAGAAGCAGCACAGAAAAAGGAGGCCTTGCTTAAGGCTAGGTTGGAGCCATGGTTGGCAGATACTTATTATATATTGATAAACATTCAATATAAGCTCAAGGGCTTGTAGTAGATGCAACAGACAATGAGGTTGGTCGTAGAAGGACCAACTATAGAACAACTAGTGGAATAAGTCAAGCAAGCAGCTACACAAAGCGATGCCGAGGTTGCAGTAGTTCAGGTAGAGATAGGGGATTTTTGCAGCAAGATCGTAGTGCCAGCCGAGTGACTTAAGGGCAAGTCACAATATTTTTGTTGGGGGCCTATTGGGATGGGGCCCCCGGGGTCAATTTTGGGGTTAAAAAACCAAGTTTTGATGTAGTTGTTGTAAATGATGTAAAGTCTCCACAATTTGTGGATGCAAAGTGTGTATATGGTTCAAATTACAAGGGGTTTTAGCCCGTTGTTTATGTAAAATTTGAGTCGGTTTTGAGATCCACCCATGGTCCGCGAACCATGGATTGTATGTAAAAATCTATAAGTAGGTGTGTCTTAGAGAGTCTAAGGTAGATATCTAATGTAATGATGGATGTAATGGGTGAGTAGAGGACAAGTCTTAGCACAGAGAAGTGGGTCATATAGGAGATAAAGGCTCTGCAACTGAGTGCGCAGAGGCCTAGGTAGAGTCTGCAACTGAGTGCACAAACCCATGCAGCTGAGTGTGCAGGGAAGTTTTGAGTTTGTATTTTGAACTGGAAATCAATAAAGAAGTTGTTTATGGAGAAATCTTGTGTATTGTTGTTTACTTCTATTTATGATTTATGTTGTTGATCAATAATATGTTTATGAAATATTGATCTAATGATACGTGATTCACTTGAATAAGCCTTAATAATCGTACACAATGCATGTTAAGTACTTTCACAAAGACTATGATAAATTTTGCTATGTTTATTAAATACTTAAGTAGATATGTGTGATATTTGATCTATGGTTGTTTTCTAGTGTGCATAAGTGGATGAATAGATTGTTAAGGGTCCGCAAAGACCAATCATGGACCTTCGCGAAGGTCTAGAGGCTGTTCAAAGGGAGTTGCAATATCGAGCCCTAAAGGCTTTTAGATCTATGCAAAGGTATATCTAGGGTGCTAAAAGACATCACACTAATCTATGGATGCGAAAACTTGGTTCCAGCATCCCCCCATACTGCTTTGGGTGAGACTGCAGCCTGCGCTACACGGGTTGTTGCCAAAAGGGCCAGTAGTGTAGGGCTTTGTTGGTTGGCACAACTAACTCTGAACCTAGGTCAAGACCCCCTAAGACAACATCCACGGAGCAAGGTATTCTTCTCCTCTTGAAGAAGTGACATCCATAGAGAAAGCTTCAACAATTAACTAAACATAAACTATTCATCATGACTTAAGATAATTATATTCCAATCAATGCATAACTTATTTAAACCATTAAGTTAGATCATTACAACTATAACATCATGCATATATTTAATCATTAATCGTGCCTATCTCTCACACTAGTTAATATGAAAATAATATAAATACATATAAAATAAATATAGATCAAGGAGACAATAACTATATATGATAAATCATATTCAAAAATAAAATATAATCTCTCAAGTGATGCATATTTTATATTTATATATATTCACTCCCTTTATATCATTGTACCTCCATCAGGCATATCTAGGTGGTCACTAAATTTTGATGGGACTTTAGTCATTCCAACGGCCCTAATCACGCTTGTTTTCCTCCTACTTATGTATATTAGATAGTGCTGAGTGGGCCAAAATAGAGGAGTACAGCACACAGGATTAATGGTCGATCGCCACCCCACCCATGGTCAGTTGGTTTCTTATGGAGCATTTTATCGGTAAGGGACTTGGACATCGATTTTTTGGTAATAGATATGCACCCAATGTAAAAATTTGCGGTGTTGGAAGGTTTGAAAGAGGTATTAGAATGTGTGTTTTTTCTAATCATATTCGAAGGTCCGTATGTCCTATGGTTGTTGCCCAAGAAGCTAGTGGACTAGAGGATAGGGGCCTCAGCTCTTGCAAGCCTTTGTGTAGAGAGAACATGTACTCAAGGAAAGAGAATATGAGTCGCTAAGATTTATAAGGGAAGGCAGTTTTCAGAAGCCCGGACTGCCGGAATCCATGGGATCTGTGATTGGGTGTTTTAGCAGTGGGAGAAAGAAAGACCTCCTGATCTCAGAGGCGGCGAAGGAGCTACAGTTACCTTGTTAGTTTTCTCACTATATAGTTGTGGCTAATGTCACGTGTCAACATCGATGGAGCGATATCAAACATTATGATTTTTTGTTTCTAGGCTCTGAGATGATCACGACTGATAGTGACCACATGGATTTAACAGAGGTAAATCCAAGGGACAAATAAGAAATGAATCGTAGAGCGACAAAAAAAAATAATGGGTGGATCTTCTGTTGAGATTGGCCAGAAGAGATCCATGTCTGAGATCATCGACATCAACGAATTTCAGTGTCGCAGCAGAAACAACAATACGTTGCTTCCACTTAACAAGTATCGATAGGGAGATGATCAAAAATAGATTTTTATTTTTATTTTCGAGGATACTATGGAATCATTGACCAGCAACAATGACAAAGGGGATGCAACCATGTTGGTATAAGAAACAATACATATTATTTTAGAGAAACTATGAGGGATAAACATATGCTCTCCTCTTATTGAATAAATTATTAAACCTAAAGTAATCAAACAGTGAAAATGCACATATTTTCTTCAACAGTTTATTTTTTTTTCAAAGAAACAACTTTTACAGAGATTCAAGATACACTTTTTTTTTATAATAATCACATTTTTTCTTGTTTTATGTAAACTCAATAAGAGTACTATAAAATGGTTTATAATTTGACTAGGATTGTATAATGTTTCTTTATCAATCAATATAACTTCACGGTGAGATGCTTTTACTTGATCAATTTGTATCTCTTGCATTGAAAAATTAACTTTCGCACATCCTTGTCAATTTATGATTCTTTTGATATGTGATGTATTTTAACCTTTAACTTATTTAGTGTTGGATGTGAGAGATTATGGTTTCCATACTTGTACTGGTTGATATTATCAATCAAAATTACTATTACATTGTTGGATGAATAAGGAACTATAGAGATCCATTTTAATAACGTTAGTAGGAATGTTGAAAATTCAAAGAGCTTAATCATTCAATAAATTGAATCAATGACTACTCAGTCTCTTTGGATAGATAGAGTATTAATTATAACTTGGAATTTGTGTCAATTATATATTGTTACAACATTGAAGTGGTTCATAATCTCGACCTATACAAATTGGAAGCCTAAGTCCACCTTTACAAATCTCATCAAAATTTTCAAAAAAGTGTTTTTCTTTAAATTCATTCAAAAATTTTGAAGGTACCTTTATTTTTACATGAAGTGATTTGAAAATAAAATTAGAACCAACGAGCATGAGCTAAGTAATTAGTATATTTTTTAAGAATGTTGTTTGTTAAAGATTTATTAGTTAAAAGTGAACTCATGAAGATTTTTATTTGGAAACGCATTTGAATTTCCAAAGAAACATTAATCACTTGTTTGTGGGTTTTTGATATCATTAATTAAAAGGGATTTGGTATCCTAGTCTAGGCTCATAGTCCTTTCTAGGATTCAAAAAGAAAATGTGTTGATCTTCATTATTCAAATTTACCATACGGGTGGTAGAGTATGGTAATTATTTGATATTTTGAACATCCTTGAGTTCAAAATATTCATATTTTGGCTTCAACTTGATCTTCTTATAATTTATCCAAAATCATTCGATGCAAGTCACTATGATTCGATCCATTGACTGATCAACAAGAGAATGATACAAATGTTTCCTAGAGTTTGAATTGTGGGAACAATGTAAATGGATCTGAATGAAACCCAAAAGAGCTATATCAATTGTAAAAAGTATTAAATCCCAAATAAAATTGGCAGATACAAATACGGTGTGTATAAATTCCAACCATTCAAGTAGGAAAATACTTCAAACAAGTGTTGCCAGTGAAAATACATATGGATGTTTAACCAAAATACCAAATCAAGGTCTTCTGCTCAATAACTACTAAGGATATATATCTTTTCCACCTCTACAGTGCATTCTTTGGCAGCTACACTAAATAACCAAAAAGAGAGAACTTGATACTGTGGATACTCCTATCATGTCAACGATGCAATTCTTGAGACACCCCTCTTTAACTAAGATCCAAAATTATACTTACACTATTTAGTGAAATATCGTGACACTTTCACTTTCATCATGGAAGAGTAATAACTTAATGCTACTCTTTCCTCTGCTACTGTCTTATGGCGTTTTTTTTGCAAGATCTAGTGTAATTGCTACTTATATGATTTATGTTCAACTGGGCATTCATTGAATGATATTGATTACATTTCATACAGGAAAACATTATTTAAATAGGTAGTTAATTCACTAGAGTGTATCATATTTCCCACGTCAAGCCATTGGATATTGTATGGATCCATGTAAGTGAAGAAACATGGAGAACTTCATGTTAGTATTAAAGTACAAGTGTATATGATGTAGTGATATCATAATTTTCTCCCACGGTGCTAATTGGAGTTAGATTTTATATATATTATTTTATCATTTTAAAATTATCATTAATAATTTAAGATTGCTCTTTCTTCATATTTTGAGAATCAAAATTGATCAATTTAACCTTAAATGACCGTAAATTGATTTATTAGTAATAATTTATGATTAGTTTTCTGAAAATTTCAAAGAAATTAGAATCTTTTAGCCTTATCACTCTTTTTATGTAAGGTCATAGATAAAAACCACAAGAAGGGTCGAAGCAAAGGAAATATAAACTAACTAATTAACAATTATAAGGTAATCAATAATTATCACAACAAAAAATATGCAAAAATATTTAGCATTCTGAGGATGAGAGGAAGAGGATGTTGGTTTGAGGCTGCAACCTAGCGACTATAAATTGCAACGCATATTGTCGAGGCTAAAAAGGGTTAATGGTCCTTGGAGGGTTAATACAACCTCCTTCAATTTCCCATGCAGAGGGAATCTCTCGCATATATTCTCTCAATTATTCCCCAATCATGTCATTAAAGATGGGAAGTGAAATGTAAATAGAACTCTACATTTCGCACTTGCTTTTCATTATAATAATATATCTCCTAAATCTAAAAAATAAAACTTTATATTTCCCACTTACCTATTTTTATCATAACCATTATATAATGTATTTTTCAAACCTAAAGTTCTTACTTGATTTATTTTACTTAACGACATGTGATTTATGTTGGGAATCATGATTGCCATTAGACCAAAATCTGCAGATTTTAGTCAACAATCGTATCGCCAGAGATAAACATCCATGAGAAGTGATTAGTCCATATCATGAAACATATGGGGAGCATTAGTTTATCCAATGTCCAACACTTTATATTCTATGATTCATGATATTTATATTTAAACTTGTCATAATCTCAATAACCTCCCCCTATCATAAGGAGGGACATTACAACAATGCTTTTCGAGGTGGTTGTGTAGTCTTTTGTGCCCATTTCGAGTTCCTTGATTTTAATTCCAAAATCTATTACATTATTTTGCACCATTGACTTGGTCATCACCAAACTCAAACCAAGTGGCTATGATGGTGGTGGCCTACGGATAAGGCGCTCGTTTTTCTGTAGATTATGGAGCTTGAGATGATGAGTATGAGGCCCACTATAATCGCTATTATTTTTAACAATGTTACAAGATTATATTATAATTAAAAATAAAAAATAAAGTAATTACATCAATTTATGTGATTAATAATCAACATAAAACCATTCAACTATCTAACATAAAATTTTTGAGAAACACAAGTAGAGACGAATTACATGTATCGACAATATTCCTTGTGCTTTCGGAGTTGAATGCTCTTTGAATCCCGCTAATCATAAAATAAAATAGGGACAACTCTCCACCCAACCATAGACTCAGCTGCACATAATATTTCTACGGTTGGCCACCCTCAAGCCCTTAATCAACATACTACTGTCAGGGAATCCTTTGTGTCACAACACTTTTTCCCAAGAGAATGGATGAATCTCATCCTCCTCATCATCCATTGAATAGACCAAAAAATGGAAATGGATCCACATGCACACATTCCATGTGTCAACATGTCAATTTTTATTTCTTTATTTTAAGCTTTACTTAATTTAATATTTCACTTAATTTAACTCTTTCTTATTTTATTCATTTTTACTTTCTGTTAACTTTACATTTAGAACTCCAATTTAATATTTACTGTTTTATTTATTTGTTATTATTATATTCTCTTTATTATTTATTTTATTTACTATTATTATCTTTTCTTTATTGTTTATTATTTATTTACTTATATTTTATATTATTTTATTTTATTTATTTATTATTTATTATTTTTATAATTATTAGGGGCATTACACAAACATCAATGCCCAAGAAAATGATGTAAGTTTCCATTCTTTTCTTCTAAAGAACATAGTTTGTTCCATCAAAATGAGGAGGTTTTCCCACAGATATGATAGTATCCATCTTCCCTTTGATTGGCCTCCTAGTGATTAAATTTTCCTGAAGGAACCCTCTCTAAAACCAATTGTTAGAATAATTATCACACTAAGAAGGGGGGTGAATCAGTGTAAAAACCAATTATACCAATTTAAACAATTTTACAATTTGGTCATAACAGAAAATATGGTAAAGTATCAATAAGCATCATCATCGCATCAACACATGAAACACTATATGTATGTGGAAACCCTTGCTTGAGAAAACCACAACTCTTTCTATCCACTTCAATCTTTGATTACATTAGTTTGTAGGCACCAACTTGTTAGAGGCACCAACCTGTTGTAGGTTACTACTTGATTGAGGCACCAACCTTGAAAATATGCAAGAATAAACTTGTAGTAGGATCCAACCTGATTGAGGCACCCACATCCTTCTCCAAATTGTAGTGAATCACTTTTCACTTTTCACAATATTTCAAATTGGATCCACAAGCTCAACATAGTATACCTCTTCCAAATCTGATCATATCAACGTAACTTCAACCAATTCTTTAAATATCAACAGTAATTCATTCTTCACTTCTTGTATCGAAAACATTTTGACAATAATGAAAGAAATATATCTTCTTGTCCTAAAAAAAATGTCATCATGTCTTTTAATGACCCCCATATATCAAAAGAAAATTCAAGCCATTTTCCCCTTTTTCAAAAATCAAATTTCCCTCAAATTAACCCACAAAACATTGTAAGAATTAATCATTTTACGACATTCACCTTTTTGGTTCTTTGTCTACAAATTACACCTTTTGGGCATGCATTCTACAAAATTCACTTGTACGATCTGTCAAACAATTCAACAGAATGCACTGCTAAGGGAAAAAATAAATAATAAAAAATCGACAGAACCAGACTCAAACCAGAAACCTCCTATCACACTACAATGCATAATACCAACTCAACTATGGGGAAAGTTGTTTATGGAAATCAATAACATTGATTCATCTTGTGATTATAAATGTAACCAAATCAAAAAGGGTATGCATTCGAGCTTAACCATCAAACCGAAATATGTGCTTCATACTAAATTGGAACCATGAACCAAATCAATACACCATCATACTTAGCAACATACCAACCAATATGCCTTAAAGATTAACCATGAACCAATGCACCATCAAACTACAAGCTAATCAACATGCCTTCAGGGTGAATCAAATCAATGTGCCATTGAGCCTAGGTACAAGCCAACCAACACGCCTTTAGGTTGAATCGAATCAATGCACCATCGATCTTGTCTACAATATGACCAACATGCCTTTGGGTTGACCCAAATCAATGCACCGTCAATCTTGTCTACAGGGAAACCAACATGCCTTCGGGATGCACAATCAAGCTTAGCATTATGCCTTCAAGCTACACAATCAAGCTTAGCACTATGCCTTCATACTAGGCCATTAAGTTAATGCACCATTGATCTTGGTTATAGATCAATCAACACATCTTCATACTGAATCATAAACACCATACCAACCAATTTCCCTCATGTTATGCCAATATGTTAGACCAATAAATGTGCCTTCAGACCAAGTCAATACGTCAGACCAACTATTGTTCCTTTAGTCTAAGTCAATATGCCAAGACAACCAATGTTCCTTTGGGCCAAATAATACACCAAACCAACCAATGTGCCTTTGAGCTAGATAAAGAATATGCTTTTGGGAAAAATCAATATGCCAGATGACCAATGTACCTTCGAGCGAAAATGATACGCCATACCAACCAATGTGCATTCAAGCCAAATACTTTAGACAAAAAATTTGCCTTCACAAAAAATAATACACCAAACCAACCTATATGCCTTCAAACCAAAGAATGCACTAGACCAAAATGCTCACTTAGCCATAACCAAAATTCTGTTGTGCTATTCACAAATCTATGTCTTAGAATACAATGACATATTACTTTCTTAGCCTTTTGTTAAAATTGGCAACCAAGGCAAAACTTCATGTGGGTCATCTTATTCATGGCCGATAATATTTTTATTAGATTCCTCTCATCGAGAGGTGTAGGATTGATATAAATATCATCCAATTCTGATAAGTATTCATGGAGATATGAATTTATTTTGATTATGGGATTATTATCAAGCTGACCTACAACTCATCTAGGCTCAGAAGCCCAACAGTCGCATCTATTCAAACACCAACGTTGTGTATAAATATAAGAGGACTTTTCCTCATTTTCACTCACTCTTCTCATCACATATCTCTCTCTCTACTGCAGAAATGGGTCTCTCTCACACATGTGAAGCCGGAAGCTGTTGAACCTGACGCTGCAACTGCAGATCCAAAGATTGAACAGCGTGGCTTAGAAGATCTCCTCTTTGGAAATATGTTGTAGGTTCATCTGAACGTCCTCTGAAAGCCTCAACTTTGGTGGTGGAATGAAGTCAATCCGATGAACGGTTTGCAAGATATTGACTGCCCTAGTTTGAAGCCGGAAACTGCTGAAACTGAAGCTGCAACTGCAGAAGTAAAGATTGACTTGCGTGGCCTAGAATATATCCTCATCTGAACTACATTGTAGGTTGATCTAAACCTCCTATAGAAGCCACAACTTTTGGTGGTGGAATGAAGTCAATCCGATGGTCGGTTTGTGAGATATCGTCTGCCCTAGTTTGATAATGAAGCCGCTAATGTTGATGTTGCTAATCTAGGGTTTGCTACTGCTGATATGAATCAGATTTATTTTACTATTCCTCTCTGCTGAATTATTGAAGATAAAAGAATATTTGATCAAAGGGTTTCCCCACACATTGTGGGGTTTATCCCTAGCTAGCCGCCACATCTTGTGTCTCTTGTCTTAGCTTGTTTTCTGTCGATCGTTTAATGTACTATTTGCACTTTACTTTATGTACATGTGATTGCTAATATGTGGAATATAATAAAAGAAAGAAGTAAACTATTATAAGCATAGAACATACCATAACTTAACATGGTATCAGAGCTAAGGTGAAGACAAAGCCCGAGCAAGAGCAAGAGAAATCACCGAAGAGAAGATTGGCAAGGCTATCCTAAAGAACGATGGGGTCCTCAACATTCTTTCCTGCTGAAGACAAGCTCCATGAGAAAGATGACTATCATGGATGGAATATGTCTATTGATCTAACCCTAGAATATCCAGGAGTGCTGGACCATGTAAGAGGCAATATTGTTGAGCCTCCATCAAATGCATCCGCTGCTGTCTGGAACAAATGGAAAAATGAAGAAATCAAAACAAGAAGATCATATGAGACTCTATCAACAAGCACTTGGTGGCCTACATCTCTGAACTGGACATCTCCAAGGAAGTCTACGATAGACTGGTGAGTTTATTTAAAGTAAATGATGCAAATCAAGTTTTATTTCTTAGAAATAAGCTAAAGGAAATTAAGAAGGGTAAAGATGAGAGCATGCAAGCATACTTCTTAAGGATCACCGAAATCAGGAACGATCTCCTATCTATTGGGGAGGCTATCACTGACAGGGGAATGGCACTCATGACTCTTGGAGGATTACCATCCAAATGGTACGTGTTCAGGACTACTCTTATGAATAATAATGTAATTCCTGGTTTCAAGGAATTAATGGCTAGATGCATTCAAGAAGAAACAAGGGCAGAAGAGCAAGAAATGCCCATGCCTAAAGGTCATCCTACTGCTTTTTCTTCTCATGCTAAGAGAAGAAATCATTTTTGGTCTAAATCAAAAGGAAAGGCTGGATCTAAGGGTGGAAGAAAAGGGCGATGTTTCATTTGCAATAAAGCAGGTCACTATGCAAGGGAATGCCCTGATATAAAGGACTCTCACCGTGATGATGATCAAAATCCCTCTCATGGTAATTGAAGTGATGAAAAATTCAATAGCAAAGGTAAGAGGAGAGCTGGGAATCAAGGAAGAGGACAACCATTCAAGAAGGCTAGAAATTCCATGATGTATTAAATGCACCTGACCTAAAAAAGAACCCAGTGTCCATCTCGGCAATGGAAGACTGCATGGAAAGGTACGCATATGGAAAAATAATGTTAAAGATGCCTTTACTCTTGGTTCATTATATCAGGTCGATGGAAGTTCGCTAGGTGTCATGTCTTATGACACATCTCTTCAGTCTGAACGTTAGCATCGAAGGTTTGCCCCCCTTCATTATAAAGCTATACTCGGTGTAAAACAAATGGTGACAGGGATGCCCGAATTCCAAGTAGAGAAAGAAGGTGTATGTCTGGGATGTGCCAAAGGAAAGCTCAAAAGGGGACCGTTCCCCTCAAGCCAAAGCAAGACCTCTGATATATTACAGTTGGTTCACTTAGGCATACTTGAGGTTGGCATTAAGAGGGACACTACTACACCACATACTCCTGGGTAGAATGGTGTGGCGGCGAGGAAGAACTGCACGATTGTGGAAGCTATCTGGGCCATGCTACATGATCAAAGACTTCCAAAGTTTTTATGGGCTAAAACTACAAACATTGTCATATATGTAAAAAATCGATGCCCTCATCAAGCATTGGGTTCCAAGACTCCTGAAGAAAAGTTCATCGGTAAGAAACCTGATGTTACTCATTTTAGAATTTTTGGAAGCCCTGTATATTTTCATGTGTTGAAAGAGAAAAGAAATAAATTGGGTGCATCTGGAAAGAAGGGAATTTTTGTGGGCTATGGTGAAAATACTAAAGGCTATAGAATCTATGTAGCTAGTCAAAGGGAAGCCGTAATTAGTCATGATGTCACCTTTGACGAAGATATGGCTCTCAACAAGGTGAACAATCTTCTGACTTTGAGGAGCTCTCAAGAAGCCGACACTAGGGAACCAAAAGAAAAGGATGATGAATCAATGCCTGATGTAGAAGAACCCATTGATCTGATTGATCCTCCTCCACATGAGCCTTCCTCTTCTAGGAAGAGGCCTTCATGGCTTAGGGGGCTACTTGATGACGCTGAAGGACATGCTACACCCCGAGGAACCTTTCATGAAAGTAAGAAACCTAATAGGTATCAAGGATACCTGACCATCATGAGCACGATCATACAAAATAAGCCTTCATCATTCTCAGACACCGTCAAGCATCAAGTATGGAAGGATGCTATGACCAAAGAATATGAGTCTATCATGAAGAATGATGTCTAGGAAGTAGTTCCCAGACCCCAGGACCAGACAGTTGTTACTTCCAAATGGCTTTACAAGAGAAAGCATGTAGCAGATGGAAGTATGGAAAAGTATAAGGATCGTTTTGTTGCTCATGGTTTCTCCCAGAAGGAAGGTATAGACTATGATGTGATATTTGCACCTGTTGCCAGATATACAACCATCTACTCGATCATAGCCCTTGCTGCTTCACAAGGATGGAACCTACATCAAATGGATGTCAAGTCTGCGATCTTACATGGCTCGATCAAAGAAGAGGTCTACGTGGAGCAACGCGAAGGATTTGATTGAAAATATCATGTATGCAAGTTGAAGAAGGCTCTCTATGGGCAGAAGCAAGCACCCCGAGCATGGTATGAGAGGATCGATAGCTACTTGATGAAGCTTGGATTCACTAGGAGTGAAGTCTATCCTAACCTTTACTTTAAGGTTGAAGATGACAAGCCTCTCATACTAGTGTTGTATGTGGTTGACCTCTTTCTAGCAAGTGCAAACCCTCTCATTCACAAATGTAAGAGGGAGTTGGCTTCTGAATTTGAAATGAAGGACCAAGGACTTGAAGTGTGGTAGAAGCCGAGGGAAATTTTCCTATCTCAAGGAAAATATGTGGTAAAGATATTGGAAAGACTGGGTATGATGGACTGCAATCCTGTGACTACCCCGAGGATCTTAACTTTTAGAAGTTATATGGCAGCGATGTCGAACAAGATTTGGGAAATGCCTCTGAGTTTCATAAACTCATTCGCATTGATGTTCTTGGTGAACCTCCATCCAAAAATATGTTTTGAAGTTAGCATTGTGAGCTCATATTTGAGCCTCACTGGATTGATGCCAAGAATCTTCCGAGATATCTTCGTGGCACAATGGGTTAAGATACACTGTCGAAGATGTGAGACTACTTGGATATACTGATGTTGATTGGGCAGGCAATGTGATGGACCATAAGAGCACTTATGGGTGTTGTTTCACCTTGGGATCTACTTCGATATCCTGGATGAGCAAGAAGCAGAAGTCGGTGGCTTTGAGCACCGCTGAAGCAGAATGTATTTTTGCTAGCATGAGCTCCTGTGAGGCATTCTGGTTGTGAAAGCTCTTCAGTGAGCTGTTTGGATTTACATTGGATACCACCGTGATCCTATGTGACAACCAGAGGTGGGATTCGATTATTGAGGAATCTCGTATTCGTCGATTGCTCTAGCAGATAGACATCATCTGGGATATGGTAAGTCGATGAACAAGGAGGCTCCATCGCATTAAGATGATGTATAGGTCGATACACCTTGTCAAAGCCTCGAGGAAAGATCTAATCTGTGATTTTCCCAAACGACTTGGAGTCGGCAAGAAACCCTTGTACAAGGGTCGTGCATGTTGCATACATTGAGCTCTAGGAGTTCTAAGGGCTTGCGGTTATTACTGGAGCAACATATGACCACAGGGTGACTCACCCTCCCCTGGTGGTGCACATTGGAACAAGATGATTCACTCTCTTGTGGGACAAGATGTTTCGCTCTCTTGTGGAACAAGATGATTCGCTCTCTTGTGTAGCAGGATGATTAGTTCTCCTGTGAGGCCTGGATTGATGTGTTCTCCATGGTGACTGTAGCAGGATGATTAGTTCTCCTGTGAGGCCAAGATTGATGTGTTCTCCATGGCGACTATCGCAAGATTTGATGTGTTCACCTGTGAGGCCTGGATTGATGTGTTCTCCATGGCAACTGTAGCAGGATTGATGTGTTCTCCTGTGAGGCCTAGATTGATTTGTTCTCCATGGCAAATGCAGCAGGATTGATGTATTCTCCTGTGAGGACAGGATTGATTAGTTCTCCTGTCGAGGCATCCTACCCATGTAGTTTGGGACTCATGGGAAGTACCTCTCATCTGATCAATGAGTAGGGAAATGAAGTTAGGGACCATAGTAGTAGCGATGGACACATCGTTGTATCTACCATACTCCCTACAGTAGGATGACCTCCATTGATCTGGGATCAATGATACTGGCCTGGAACCAGTGGTAGGAGTTGTACCATACTATGACGCTAACTTCAGGTCGGTTGAGACTAGTCTGGGACCAGTGGTACATACTCCGAGATTGACTTCCTGTCAGTGCAGTACTGGTCTGGGACCAGTGAGAGTGGTACATACTATGATGCTGACTTCGGGTTGGTTGAGACTAGTCTCGGACCAGTGGTACACTCTCTGAGACTGCGACGTTGGTCTGGGACCAGTGGTAGGATTTGTACCATACTATGACGCTAACTTCGGGTCGATTGAGACTAGTCTGGGACTAGTGGTACATACTCCGAGACTGACTTCGTGTCAGTACAGTACTGGTCTGGGACCAGTGAGAGTGGTACATACTATGACGCTGACTTCGAGTCAGTTGACACTGGTCTAGGACTAGTGGTACACTCTCTGAGACTGCAATACTGGTCTGGGACCAGTGGTAGGAGTGGTACTTACTATGAAGCTGACTTTGGGTCGGCTGAGACTGGTCTGGGACCAATGGTATGCACTCTGAGACTCACTTTGAGTCAGTGGAGGATGATATTGTTCTAGGACCAGTGGAGTTGTACTCACTATGACGCTAACTTCGGGTTGGTTGAGACTGGTCTGGGACCAGTGGTACATACTCTGAGACTAACTTTGAGTTAGTATGATACATCCTCGATTATTTCTTCTTCTTCATAATTCGGACAAAAGTAGAGCAGAACAGAACAATGCAAGAGCAGAGCAGAACAAAGAAAAATAGTGTCGATCAGTAGAGGGAAGAACAAGACAAATCAAAACAGGTAGAATAGAGTTGAGTAGGGCAAGGTTCAAGTTGTACAAGGTAGTCCATTTGATGGATGAATAGTAACGACCGATAGACAAATTGTAGATGAAGTTCTCCCTAGTTGAGAGAGAGTGTTAAAATTGGCAACTAGGGAAAAACTTCAAGTGGGTCATCTTATTCATGGCTGATAATAATTTTATTAGATTCCTCTCATCGAGAGGTGTAGGATTGATATAAATATCATCCGATTCCGATAAGTATTCATGGAGATATGAATTTATTTTGATTATGGAATTATTATCAAGCCGACGTAGAACTCATGTAGGCTCAGAAGCCCAACAATCGCATCTATTCAAACAATAATGTTGTGTATAAATATAAGATGAATTTTCCTCATTTGCACTCATTCTTCTCATCACATCTCTATCTCTCTACTGCGCAAAAATGAGTCTCTTCTCTACTGCGCAGAAATGGGTCTCTATCTCACACATGTGAAGCCGGAAGCTGTTGAACCTAAAGCTGCAACTGCAGATCCAAAGATTGACCTACCTGGACTAGAATATCTCCTCTTGGAACTACATTGTAGGTTCATCTGAACCTCCTCTGAAAGCTCCAACTTTTGGTGGTGGAATGAAGTCAATCCGATGAACAGTTTGCGAGATATCGACTACCCTAGTTTGAAGCCGGAAACTGCTGAAACTGAAGCTGCAACTGCAGAAGTAAAGATTGACCTACGTGGCCTAGAATATCTCCTCATCTGAACTGCGTTGTAGGTTAATCTGAACCTCCTCTAGAAGCCACGACTTTTGGTGGTGGAATGAAGTCAATCCGACGGTCGGTTTGTGAGATATCGTCTGCCCTAGTTTGATAATGAAGTCGCTAATGCTGATGTTGCTGATCTAGGGTTTGCTACTGCTGATATGAATCAGATTTATTGTACTATTTCTCTCTGTTGAATTATGGAAGATAAAAGAAGATTTGATCAAAGGGTTTCCCCACACATTGTGGGGTTTATCCCTGGCTATCCGCCACATCTTGTGGCTTTTGTCTTGGCTTGTTTTCTGTCGATCGTTTAATGTTCTATTTGCACTTTACTTTATGTACATGTGATTGCTAATATGTGGAATATAATAATAAAAAGAAGTAAACTATTATAAGCATAGAACATACCATAACTTAACACCTTTGCACTACAAAACACACATATATATGTGTGTGTGTGGGTGCCCCTTAGATCACATTGAAGCCAAATATGTTTTGAGTCCCTAGCCAAATTTTAGAACCTCATGTGACCATATTATTTTACTTAATCCTAGGGGTCTTGTTGATGGTGTTGGATACCGCCAACATACAAGGGGTCTCCCCGATGTGAAGTCCCAACTAGACCTCACACTGTTTGGAGTAGGAGCCCCATCTAGAATATCATCCTGGCCACCATAACTCAAAGGTTTGTCATGGTTTTTGTTGGCTTGAGGGGGCCCAACCCAGGTTTAGCTTTAATTAGCCAAACAAATCCCTACACTACTAGCCCTTTCAGCATCAGCACACGGAGCGCAGACCGAAGTCTCACCTGAAGCAGTATGGGGGGATGTGGAACTGAGTTTTCACACCCTTGAGATGGTTGTGATGTCGTTTGATCTCTTCTATCCCTGCCTTCGCGCAAGTGATATTGATCTAGGTCTTGTAAGACAAACCCTCTGTTCCAGCTTCCAATACCTTCGCGAAAGTACACGATGAAACTTCGTGCAGCTCTAACCTGTAGCTCAGGTACTTTCACATTGCTTTAGCAGCGTGCCATGCAAATTCCTCAATCATCCTAAGTGATTTGCTTATATTGTGAAATACTTAAAGTTATCATCGTGTAAGCAGATATTCATGATTGTGTTCAATTATTCAATGTAATTGCATTCATTCGTGCATCATATAAGCAAAAGGAAACTCATACACAAAATATCCAAACCCATCAATAGAACAAATACACAAAAATTGCAGAATAACTTTTTTTATTAATATCTTCCAAGTATTACAGACTCTGTTCACCCTGCGCACACAGCTGTAGGGGTCCACACACTCAGCTACGAACTTCTACCCTAGGACTCTATGCACTCAGCTGCAGAGCATCTACCTACACTACGACCCAAGACTTAAACTTCTTGCTCTGAAGCTATGACTCTCTTCCTTGTCCTATTGATCGATTGATGCCTCTAACTACTTAGAGCTTAGCTCTTTTTATACAATCCCATAGTCTACGGACCATGGGTAGATCTCTTACAGCCGACTTTACTTTACAAAACTAAGGGTGGACTACCCTTTGTGACACCTAATACCTTTGCACTCTGCGACCACAAAATGCAGAGTATTTACAATAATATTACAAAAAATTGACTAAAACATGGGCTTTTAGCCCCAAAATTGCCCTTGGGGGATCCCGCTCTCAACAGGACCCCAACACAAACATCGTGACTCACCCTCGAGTCACTCGGTAGGCGCGAAGATCTCAAAGCTCGTCCAAATTGACCCTGATGACCACAACTTCAGTTGTGCACTAAGTTGCTGCCTGCTTCGCATCTTCGATTATCTTATCAATTACTGCCCCTGCACTGTCAGCCTGACGTTGTTGTTGCGTTGCTTGCAGAGTCGCAATCTTGCCTTGAATGCTTCCTATAACTGCATAAGCTTTCTCCAGCAAGGGCTTGAATCGCGCATTTATCACTTGCATCCACCTGTTCCTTCAGCTGCTTGGCTTCCTGTAGCTTGGCTAACCTTTGTGTTAGCTCGAAGGTTCGCATTGTGCCCTTAACATCATCATACTATTGTTGGAGTTTTCACGCTTCCATCTCAAGCCTTTGGATGTTTGGGTCCTCCTGCAAGCTGGTTACGACCTCAAACGACTGTTCAAACAATTGTGTGCAGTTTGCTACTACACTCTCCACTGCCGCGACTACTTCTATGACAGCAGCCACCTACTGTTCCTTTACCTTCGGTGGTGTCGAAGGTTGATCCCTCAACTAGAGCTCTATAATCTACAAGTTTAGATCCAACTAAACCCACTCCATCTCCATCTGAGTGTCGTGCACCCCTGTGGCCAATTTATGGATGCGGACCTCGACTAGATCCTCCTCTGGAATGGCCAATTTCGGGACCATTCTACAGGCCTCCTGCATGACCTGTATGATCTTTTTTCTTTGGATGGTCACCTCGGCCTCCGCGGTGATGGCATCATTCCTTTGCAGGGCCATCTTCTCATTGTTGATTTTCTGTTCACTGATCACTTGGAGGGTGCGATGCTTGTGGCCCTCAGTTCTCCAATTACTCCATCCTGCAAGGAGTGGAGTGCTTTACACAGGAGTGCTACTAGATTCATTACTACTCCCTTCAAGGCACTGACAATGGGCCTGTCAACCTGATTTTCTATTTTCAGTGCTCCATTCAGCAGCACTAGCACACTTGAAGCCTTCGTGCGCAGCTTATTGGTAGCCTCTGATGTGCCGATAGCCAAGCTAGTAGATGCCATACCAACTTGTGATGCACGAACCTACAACTCCTGTAGTCCAGTCTGGATGGCCCCTAGGATGATCTATCGTTGCTTTTCAAATTGTTGCAGGGTGTCTGCAGTGACATCTCTGACTATGTCATCGACGTCGTATAAATCTCCCTCCGTTAGCATGATGGGGTCCAATGAGGTTTTCGTCGCCTTGGACTTCTTTCTGGACCCTCCCTTTTCCAGCTCTCTCGGGCGCTTAATACGGTCGGACATCTCCTGAGGGTCCGCGCCATGCTCCTCTGTTTCCTCTTCTTCAGTTGCAAGTGAAGGCAGCCATGCACCTTTTGCAGAGCCCTGCTCTGTGCCTCCCATTTTCTTTCCTGCCTCCTTTCCTATCTGCTCTGCCATGGCCTTCTCAGCAGCCTCCTTCTTCCTTTTCTCGACCAACTGCACCATCTTTAGCTTGACCTCGTCCTTCTTCTTTTGTGTGGCAGACTTGCTTCCACCAACCGCCAAGTCAGTGGAGGTGCGCCACTCCGTTAGCCATTTATCCAACACTGCATCAATGAAATCATCTATGGCTAGGTACAACATGTTAGTGTCAATCTTTCCAGCCTTCCTCCAGTGATCAAATATGCTCTTACAAAGTGGTTTCAGAGTGTTAAGGTCAAATTTTGTCATTTCAAAGAGTTTACAAACAAAATTTGGTCACTAGGCATTAGGTCTAAGGTTTGCTTTAACTCCTTCTAAAGTTGCCCAAATGCCAATCTATGTCACTATTCAGCTGCGTCTATCATCATTCATAGGGTTGTCATTATCATGTCAGTGTCTAATGAGTCATTTTACATCTTGTTCATGCTTCAGTTGTGCCTTAGCAAGTTCATGTCCCTCTCCTAGGGTTTTGAAGGCAATTTCTCTTGGATGGTCAAAACATCGGCAAAACTTGTTTCCTGATGTTCATACACCTTCCCCTATCCTTCATGTACCTTATCATACACTTCCCAACACTCAAATCCCCCAAAATCCTCATTTTTTGCACAAACCCTAGTTTCTAGCTACAACCTGACAATTTTCTAGGTTGGGCCTGTGTTTTGCCCTGACCCCTTCCCCTCACTCAATCTCTGCGATTCCACTTTCCCCTGCTTCCTAACATCCCTCCCCACTCCCAAAAAATTTCCCCAAGAATTTAGAAGCCCCCTATCCCCTTCATTTCGCTTCGTTTCGACCAAATTCCTTGTTTCACACATCGGGGCAAGTTTCACTCAAATGATGTTTCAGAGCAGTCTGAGATGAATTTTGGAAAACTGAGAGAGATTTTTGTCCACAACATGCCAAAGAAGAAAAACCTCTTTCAATTTTTTCACAGGTGTCATGGTTTGAGAGAAATGTCAAGAATATCGTTGCCTCAGGAGAATCAAAGGCACCTCTGAAGTGACCCTGGGAAAATCAAGTTTTCTCCTAGCTTGGTTGGCCAAATGACTTTATTGATGGGTAAAATGATAACTAGACACAAATATCTTTCCAATGAGCTATCATGAGCTCAATTTGGGGTTGAGGAAGGCATTCAAAAGTTGACTGCAATAACACTCTTCCTTGAGGCAGCCTCATTAGGCACTTTTTGACCAGTCTTGGGAGATTTGATTTTTGACAAGTCAAATTAACTCTAAATTGAAAAATTCCGGTTGGGTTGGAAAGTAGACTCAAATACCTTTCCAACGAGATATCCTGCACCTAATTCTAACACCAGGAAGGCCTCCAAAAGCCTCCTGCAAGTGCACGGATTTCTGGGTAGTGCGCGGCTCTGAGAGGGCAATTTTTCTAAAGGAAATTACACGTGCGCGGACATCTGGGTGGTGCGCGGATTTCTGGGAAATTTACACAAAAAACTCATCCAATCAGCAAACTCTCTCCCAAGCTCACCTAAATTTGTCAAGGTATGTCTCCTCCATGTGCTTTGTGGTGGTGTGATGATTGCAAAGGAGGATTATGATCATAATTTCATGCAAGAAATCGATGGAGGAATGATGGGTGTTTTGCAAGCTTATGTTTTGACAGTTTGTTTCTTTCTCAAGGCAATTTTTCCTTATATCCCTCCTTTCATTTTCCCATTGATATTCACATATGTTAATATGTCATATTTATTGATCTCATTTGCAAATTAACCATACAAACCCTACCTCTAAATCCTACCAAACCCTAGTTTCCCCTCATATATCATGCTCAAATCCTAAACACTATTGCACACAGCAAACATATGTAAAAGGCACAGCAATGAATGAAAATAAACATCGTGAAAAGAAAAAGAAATTGATGGCAAAGGCATGCACATAAAAATTATCAAAAAACAGAGCAAAAATGTGACCTGCATAGCCTAGTACAAAAACAAAAGAAAATGTCATCTTGCTGTAAGTATCAAAGGATAGAAACTGTGTGAAATCGACAAAGTTTATCCGTTGCTAGCTATCAAAAAGGAGCAGTTTTGCTGTGCTAGGGTTTGTCTAATAGCATGGTATTCCTCCCTAATTCCTAAACTCTGTTTTCCCTTACCTTTCCCCTCATGAAAAACCTAATTCAATTGCCTATCCCATCTTCAAACTCCCTATGCAATTGAATCTCCTTCTCTATTGTCAAAACATGCAATGAAACCCTAATTCACCCATGACGTCCTCCCCTCCATCATGAAGATTTTTATTGTCCTTTCCCTTGGTGATCAAAACACACATTTTCCTAATAAAGTATTGATTTGCAAATGATGAGAGATGAGATGGCATGTTTGACATTGTGTGATTATTTCCTTCAAAGTTCCCTGTTTTTTTGTATATATTTTCCCTTTCCTTATAAAAACTCCTTCCCCTAACGTTTTCCTCATGATTTTCCCCCTTGAAAACAACATACTTCTCAGCATTTTTCAGGCAGGGCAGCAGTCATCTTTGCCTATTTGTTCCACCTTGCTCAATAACATCATGTCAACCACTGAGACTAATGAGCAAGGTGATGACCGATCTTCATCCACGGAGGTTGAGACAAAGCGGAGGCCTCGTAAGGGTGGCCTCACTCATCATGGTACTGATCAGCATTGATCTAGCATCAAAATATGAAAATTTTGAGAATGTTGGAGCATTTTGCCAATTTTTGGTAAAATTACAGGTTTTTCCCGTGTCGTGTCCGCGTCGCGCGCGCGGACATTTTGAAGGACTGCTCGGAATTTTGCAAACTTGGCATTTTTGGAAAGGGCATGCCAAGAGAAAAATTACCAGTACTCGGGAGAAGTTTAATTTTGAGATTTGAGCCTCCAAAAGCTCAAAATACATCAAAAAAAATGACTTTCTGCCCACTTTTTGAGTTGCAGAAAGTGACCTTGGGAGAAATGGTTTTTGAGGGGGAAAAACAACTCCAAATTTAGAAATTCCACTTGGGATGGAAAGTAGACAGACCAAGCTTTCCAATGAACCATCTTGCACCTGATTTGGACCAGTGGAACCCACTCAAAAGTTGCTGCAAAGGTGCGCGGACGTGAGAGCCAGGGGGCGCGGATGTGAGAGCTAACTTTGCCAAAATTGACTTTTTTTGGTCAAAAAACACTGTTTTGACTATGGTTGATTATTTTTACTTGTAGATGATGGATAAATGTAATATTTTCATGGCACTTTGATAGATTTTACCTCTCTTTACTCTTCTAGAAGCTTCATTGATGTAAAAAGTGAATAATTAATGCATGAATCAGTTAGCTAAGTAATAGAGGCAAGTTGTTGAGCTGCCTATTATCTAGTGCTTAGTTTGGAATTAGTTCAAACTGCTCCTAGAAGGATGAGCTAGACCCCTAGAGGCAAGGGAAGAGGTTAGCTTGCCTATATTATGTGTTTTCTTAGTCATTTTGAGAGGTTGGAAGGTTGGACTCTTGTGGGAGAAAGTTTCATTGTATATTGTACATCTATCTTTGCAATTTCAAGAGGAAGAAGGCCAGGGTTTTTCAGACATCCTTGTGGATTCTTGTGGATTGTAGTGTTGATGGTGTGTTCTCTACATGTTATTGTAAGTTTGTTTATGT
>APFE031209058.1:0-13536 GCA_000404065.3 Pinus taeda
ATGGTAGGGACACCTCCAAGGCAAATTGGCATCACAATGTAAACAATAACCCTTTAATTTTCCTGATTGCACCCGTTTTTCTGCACAACTGCAATGGTAGGGACACCTCCAGGGCAAATTGGCATCACAATGTAAACAACAACCCTTTAATTTTTCTGCACAACTGCAATGGTAGGGACACCTCCAGGGCAAATTGGCATCACAATGTAAACAATAACCCTTTAATTTTCCTGATTGCACCCGCAGCCTTGTGAGACAGCTCGTTGTGAGAAGACCCTGAGAAGTATTGCCTCTTTCAATGTGCATTTGTATTTATAGATAGATTTTCATTGATTTCTTCATTGTTCGTGAACTATGAATCCAAGATGACGAATACATTCTTCTGATTTCAACTTCCCCCTTCAATGGCACATAGGTCATTTGTATTGCAAAGTTTATAAGTCCTAATCTGCCAATCGAAACATTTGTTGTAGTCAAAGTAAAATGAAATTGAAAGTGTCTCAATCTGACTAACTACAAATTCCACAGTATCCTGGTCTTTGTGCTCTAATGTGTGTTTTGTACTTATAGTTAGATTTTCATTAATTTTTTCCATTGTTCCTGGACTATGAAATCAAGATGACGAATACATTCCTCTATTTCAAACCGCCCCATCAATGGTACAAATGTCATTTGTATCAATGATAGTAATTGCAAAGTCTGGAAGTCCTAATCTTCCAATGGCATTTGTACCAATGATAGTAATTGCAAAGTCTGGAAGTCCTAATCTTCCAATGGAAGCATTTGTTGTAGTCAAAGTAAAATGAAATGCCAATCTCACTCTTGAATGGTACAAATGTCATTTGTATCAATAATAATAATTGAAAGGTCTGGAAGCACTAATCTGCCAATGGAAGCATTTGTTGTAGTCAAAGTAAAGCGAAATGCCAATCTCACTCTTGAAAGTAGTGTTTCAATCTGATTGATTACAAATTCCACATTATCCAGTCTTTGCGCTCTTTCATGGGTCTCGAAGTATCACTGTATATATTGTTGTATTCCTCTTACAAATTCCACATTATCTCAGTCTGTGCTCTGGGTCTCGAAGTATCACTGTATTTATTGATATATTCATCTTGTTGAATTTTTGGATCATTTAATGGTATTTGTTAGTAGAAGTAAGTAAAAATAGTTAGGTTTTGATCTAGTCCTAACTTACTTGTTATTTTATTAGACAAACACTAACGAATAGCTTTGATAAAGCGACACTAATTCATGACTAATTAGCTCATTCTACAACTAAGATAAATTCACTAACTCATTCTACCACTAAGATAAATTCTCTAACACAATCTCGATCAAAGTCACCACTTTTTACCTCTGAAAATGTTTGATTCCTCTTAGATTGAAATAAAGAAAATTGAACTGAGCAAAACTAGAGAACTTTCATATTTTGAACCACCACCCTTTTACCCCTGTTTCACTTTACCTCAGAATAAACTTCACCTATAGAATCCTCTGGCAATGGAAACCGGAGACGAGGATGAAATCATTGGTAAGTTAAAGAGATCTTTAGATGTCCATATGAAACCACCACACTTTTACACCTGTTTCACTTTACCTCGGAATAAACTTCACATATAGAAATCATGTGGCAATGGCTGGAGATGAGAATGGAATCATTGGTAAGTTAAAGAGATCTTTAGATGTCCATAGAACAAAGCAATGCAGAGGATAGATGGGCAGAGCTAATCCATAGGACGGTGTAGCGAATCACATAGTACATTGTTGTAGGTGTTGTAGCAACTCACATACTAGGACGGTGTTGTAAGTGTTAGAAGCAACTCACATAGAAATAGGTGTTGTAGCAACTCACATAGTAGGACAGTGTTGTAGGTGTTAGAAGCAACTCACATAGAAATAGGTGTTGTAGCAACTCACATGGTAGGATGGTGTTGTAGGTGTTAGAAGAAAATCACATAGAAAGACGTTTTTGTAGTCGTTGAACCCTCTTGGGTTGAGGATGAGAGTCCATAGGAGTGTTCCACCTCTTCATAAATCTTCACCTAGCTCAACCTTTCTAAAATATATAATTATATCAAATCCCCAATCAATCTAATGTGATGTATAATAGTAGATTTTAAAATATATAATTATATCAAATCCCCAATCAATCTAATGTGATGTATAATAGTAGATTTAGTAGATTTATTGCAAAAAATAATATACTTCATTGTGGTGATCCAACACCAACCTTCACCTAGCTCAACCTCCCTTAAAAAAATATATAATTTTACCAAATCCCTACTCAGCCTCCATGAAAAGAAATATAATTTTACCAAATCCCCAATCTAATGCGATATATAATAGTAGATTATAAAAATAATGTATTTCATTATGGTGATCCAAGTTCTTATTAAGAGGGTTGATACCTCTGTCTTTGGTTTATTGGAACTCCTTTCGAGGTAGAAAAGTTGATTAGTGTAGGAATGATACAGGACCAAGCCAAAGCCAATTTAGATGCCCTGAGACAAAATAACAAATCAACAAAGCTAATAAAGAACACCCTAACATGAAACAACAAGCTTTTCAAGTTTACTGCTTCATCCTCTAGTAGCAAGATAGGAAGGAACCAACCCCATAAATTCTTCAACAGGACATTGCCCAAAATATCAACCTCGATGCCATCACGAAAAACATTACAGTGACGAATAATAGATGATTTGCTTAGTTTGCACCTGGGTTATGAAGAAATCACGAGGTAATCACATACTTTTGTTGCTTTCACCCGTCGCAGCGCCTCAGAAAAGCCCCCTGTGACTCCCACTTTCAGTACCTTTTGGATGTGGATTTACTATAGGCGGAAGCGCTCTGTCCATAAAACCAAGGAAAAAAAATCTGACGCTATATACCAACTACAAATTGTAACTGTCTGAAAAACTCAAATTACACAGAAATGGCAATAGAAACTTAACATTGTCAGAAAAAATCGACTTTCGTTGGTAAATTGTAGCATATAAATGTACGTGTGTGCAGATTGAATAAATGGCCTGCTGAGCTCTATTTTGCATTTACTTCGTGTGATTACTGGGGTGACATGTAGAAGTATTTGGGTTTGAATGAATCGAATTCTGCGTTTATTCTTTCTGACAGTTCTTTGTAAGGAAATTCGTGGTAGCTCTACGTAACTTTCATGTTTATAGAGACATGATAACAGGGTAGCTCTACATGCTTCGGCTGTTGCAGATAAATGGATATTCCATATTTTTACGAGTTCTTAACGTAAATTGGGTATTTTTATTAAATGGCAGTACATAAGTCAATATATCTTTCTCTCTTTTGTAGAGCTCCTTATCATCTAAGTGATTATGGTTAGAAGGTTATTTGTCACACATCATAGTTATTTTGGTCTGGTCACCACTTATTTGTTGTTTCCCATTTCATAGCTATGACATCTCTGTCTTATTGCAACCTTATTATATGTAATGATTTTTTCTTCAGCGAAAATGGGCACAAAGGTTCTGTAGGGAATATTGTCCAAGAATGGAGTGTATCACACGACTGTTGTTTATCGTCATGGTTGTAATGAGCAAATCAGGGTCAATTTACACTGTTGTTTAAATATTTTTGTTGTTTTAACTTTATGATCTTGGGCTTCTTCTAGATTTGTCCATCTACATAAGCTAAGCTGCCTTTATTCTTATTCAGTTTAAATGAAACTTCTTCTAGATTTGTCCATCTACATAAGCTACACCGCCTTTATTCTTATTCAGTTTAAATGAAACTTCTTCTAGATTTTTCCATCTACATAAGCTACGCTGCCTTTATTCTTATTCAGGTTAATTTCATTTTTTTAAGTGGATAATGTATTTGAAAAAAAAGCTGAAGCCGAGCCATCTTGTGAAATTCTCTCAAATCCATTTCGAGTTGTTCCAGCGCAGGAAAAGTATATTAAGTTTTTTTAAGCCGAGCTATCTTGTGAAATTCTCTCAAAGTCACAATTGTCTCAAATCCAGTTCGAGTTGTTCCAGCGCAGGAAAAGTATATTAAGTTTTTTTTGAAGAGAGCACATATGTGCCCATCTAATTAATGCCTTCAGGGTTTGTTTTACTGAGGGTCCCCATGCCATTGTTTTACTAAGAGTCACCAAGCCATCAGACCCAGAAGCGTATTTTGAGTGATTCATCACCTTCATCATTAACGTCATCTGGAAATTCGCATCAGCTATCTGTTGAGGATGGAGAACCTCAACCAGAACAATCTTTTGACTAAAACACATGGTCCAACTGATTGGACAGTTTTTAACCGGAAGAAATCGTTTCTTGAAAGATTCCTTAGAAACAATCTTTTGAATAAAACACAATCCAACTAATTGGATACTGTTTTACTGGAAGAAATCGTTTGTCGAACAGATTCCTTCGAAACAACAGACCTTCCAAAAGGTCCTCTTTATTTGCATTTTTAGAAGTCATTATGTGGTTTGGTTTAATTTTACCTTTATTTGCATTTTTTAGAAGTCATTATGTGGCTTTGTTTAATTTTACCCATGTATTTATCTTGTCCGGTCCAAAAAGAGGCACTTAATAATCTTGTTGGCATAACTACTATTGTTATGATGGTCATGATATCATTTGAAGTTTGTATGTGCGTTTGAAGTATGGAAGTTTGTATGTGAGTAGATAAATCATAAATTAGTGAGTTTGGACCATAATTTTTATGGTGACTTTTTATGTTAGAAGTTTGTATGTGAGCAGATAAATAATAAATTAGTGTGAGTTTGGACCATAATTTTTATGGTGATCTTTTATGTTAGAAGTTTGTATGTGAGCAGATAAATCATAAATTAGTGTGAGTTTGGACTATAATTATGACCCTTTTATGTTAGAAGTTTGTACGTGAGCAGATAAATCATAAATTAGTGTGCGTTTGGACCATAATTTTTATGGTGACCTTTTATGTTAGACTTTGCATGTATTATTTTTCACTAGTACCAATTCTCAGGTATCTGGGTTTGATTGAAGGATTCTACTTTTGAAGTTTCACCAAGATTATATGAAGTCCTTGAAGTAGTATGAAAATTCTTGTATGAAGTAATAATATCACATTACAAGATTCAAATCTTTAATATCTTAAGCATATAAAGATAAAAAGATTATAAAGACGAAAATGACTTGTAAAAGAAAATCGGTATTATTTTTCATATTTTAAGATTCTTGCATTCGCACTATTTTTCATATTTTGAGATTCTTGTATGAAGATTCAAGATCCAAATAAAGATAAATATTAAAAATATGAAGATTCAAGATTCAAATTAAGCATATAAATATTAAAAATATGAAGATTCAAGATTCAAATTAAGCATATAAATATTATAAAGATAAATATTAAAAATGACTTGTAAAAGTAAATTGTCACTATTTTTTGAGATTTTGGTATGAAGATTCAAATTAAGCAAATTAATATTATAAAGATAAATATTCAAAGTATGAAGATTCAAGATTCAAACTAAGCATATAAATATTATAAAGATAAATATTAAAAATGACTTGTAAAAGCAAATTATCGCTATTTCTTAAGATCTTCGTATGAAGATTCAAATTCTTAATATTTCAAGAATATAAAAATGAACAGAAAGGAAATTTCACTATTTTTTCATAAAACAAAATATAAATTATAATATCATATTAATTTATATACTTATATTTCATATTCAATTGAGATGTGAATTATAATATCATAAACAAAATATGAATTATAATATCATATTAATTTATATAGTTATTTTTCATATTCAATTGAGATGTGGATTATAATATCATATTACAAGTGTTATATCTTTAATATTTTAAGTATATAAAAATAAAAATGACTTGCAAAAATAAATTGTAAAACTTTTCATATTTTGTTGAGATTTTGGTATATTTTGTTGAGATTCATGTATGAAGATTCAAATTTTTAATATTTTAAGCATATAAAGATAAAAAATGATTTGTAAAAGCAATTTTCAATCTTTCATGTTTTGTTGAGAATATGAATTATATTAACATTATTAATTTATAGTTATAAAATTTATAAATCAAATAATTGAAATGCTTAAATGGTTAAGCAATTGAGAAACCTCAACCTTTTGAGAGACCCAATTATTGGAGCAAGAGATGAGGAAGCTTCATTGCCAAATAGATAGGTTCTTCTTAAATAAATAGTAGTACCAAGTCATCTAGCCTCAACATAGTATAGACTAAATTGGATGAGTGTGGTAGAATCTTTATTTGTTATATGTTGATGTGGAATCTAGTCTATTGAGAAATAATTACATAAGTGTGGTAGAACCTTTCTTTGGTATATGTTGATGTGGAATCTAGGCCATATGGAAATAGTTACAAGGATATGAGTATATGGAATTAGTGTAGTCTAATTTTACTCTTTGTACCTAGTGTTGTGGGGTAGAGAGGTGAAAGGGCGTAGGGGCTTAGGGGAAAGGCGAAAGGGCAGAAAGGCAAAGGGGCTTAGGAGAATTATATTTTTGGAGTTGGTTAGTTGTTGAGGGATATTATGGTCTTTTTAATTTAAAATTCACAAATCGAAGGCTTATTACTACAACCAGTTAGTGATGGAAATAAAATTAGTAGTTGTATTACTACAACCAATTACTGATGCTTATTACTACAACCAGTTAGTGATGGAAATAAAATTAGTAGTTTTTTGTAGGGAGGGTGCGAATGGTATTTGCTCTCAGTCATGCAACTAAGACTAAGGGCATTCATCTTCGAATAAGTGATCATACTCCTAACAAATAGCATAGCGAGCCCCAAATGACTTGCATGGAGGGATAGAATCCCACCTCGAGAAGACTTGTAACATTTCTTCGAAAAGAAGGGTAATTTATTAGCTTCGTGCTTTCATAATTATGCGAGTGTACCATTTGACTTTTTTAATCTTAAAAAGAACATTCTAACATTTCTTAAAAAAAGGGTAATTTATTAGCTTTGTGCTTTTAGAATCATGCCCATGACTTTTCTAATCTTAAAAAGACCATTCTAACAAGCAACACTAGAGATTTCTGTTTTTTTTAAAGTTTGATAGAATTTCAGGATAGAATCCCCCTTGGAGAAGACTTGTAACATTTCTTCGAAAAGAAGGGTAATTTATTAGCTTCGTGCTTTTCATAATCATGCGAGTGTACCATTTGACTTTTTTAATCTTAAAAAGACCATTCTAACATTCCTTTAAAAAAGGCTAATTTATTAGCTTTGTACTTTTAGAATCATGCCCTGACTTTTTTTAATCTTAAAAAAACCATTCTAACATTCCTTTAAAAAAGGCTAATTTATTAGCTTTGTGCTTTTAGAATCATGCCCGTGACTTTTCTAATCTTAAAAAGATCATTCCAACAAGCAACACTAGAGATTTGTGTTTTTTTAAAGACTTTTTTAATCTTAAAAAGACCATTCTAACATTCCTTTAAAAAAGGGTAATTTATTAGCTTTGTGCTTTTAGAATCATGCCCGTGACTTTTCTAATCTTAAAAAGACCATTCCAACAATCAACACTAGAGATTTGTGTTTTTTTAAACGTTTGATAGAATTTCAGAGCTCCTTTTAAGAAAGTTAAATATATCATATTTTATTGTTGTTCACTGAAGCTTTGACTTAATACACATTGGTAAACCAGAGGCTTACCTATTTGCATATGAAAAATTTTCCCTCAAATAAATGGAACACTATTTTAAAATGAAATACACAATTGTTTGGCTAGAACATAAGAATTATTTGATTATTAAGTTTTGAAGTGTAATAAAAAAAATATATATATATCTCTTCTACTTATTTTCAATTCTTTTTATTTACTTTCAATTCCAAATTGTTTAAATCTTTTTATAAATAAAGTATTATTCATTATTTACTCACTCTAAGTCAAGGTTAACCATAAACAAAGTTTATTATGTAGAACATTTTTACTCTGGTTTGTTTCCAATTATCTTATACTTATTTCCAAGTCTATTTCTTTGTTTCACATTCCAAATTACCGTAATGATTAATTTTGTTTAAACTTTTTTTTATAAATAAAGTATTATCCACTAAGACCAGTTCCAACATAAAAACACAGAATTAAAAGCTATCTTTGGTTTTTATTAAATAAATTGAAAAATATTTTTTCCCTTTATTTTTTTAAAATAATATTTACATTAAAAAATTATTTAAAAATAACTAATTAATTTTCATTATTTATTATTTAATGGAATTAATCACAACCTACCAAACATCAAAAAGTTAACAATCTATATTATTCAATACTATTAAGTAACTTTCGAATTCATAAACTATTAAGTATAAACTTATCATCGAGAGTTGGAGCAAAATTTCTTTTAGAAATAGGAAATCAAACTAATTATTAAGAAAAATAAATTACAATTATTTTAAAAATTATATAAAATATTTTTAATAAACATTTAAATCACAAATTTAAACCCGCTTTACATTTTAAAACTCCAGAACAAAACTATATTTTGACTGCACATTAATCTTGATCTCCAAATGATGAGACTATTCCCAAGATAGCACCGCCCATACCAACCATATATAAATCCCACGGTTATTAACAACTTGGCACTGAAGAGTCAATTCGAAGAATGGGAAATGGGTGATGATTAGAAATGTCCACAGAAAAAATCTCAATGTAATAGATTTGCAAAATGAATTTCAAAACAACCATTATATTAAATAATTGCAAAAGTTTAAAAATGTTTCCATTTACAGTAAACTTACATTGATGTGTTTAATAATGTTTTAAGAAGTCCACAAATTTAGCAAATTATTCTCATAGAGCTTGCTGCTTATGTCTCACTTTCCTCTTTATTATAATGCTTTCTTTGAAAAAAAGTTGAGCCTCATTTTTGAAATTATGAAGATCACCTTGAAATCGTGGAACAGATTACAGATTCCTTCTTGCTGCACCTCCCTCGTTCTTGCTGTGCGCTGCCATTTAAAAGTAAAACAAAGAAGAAAAGTTGGAAGGAATCAGGTTTTGGAGTTCGACAGCAAAAAATTGATGACCTTTTTCTGATGTGTAAAGCGGTTTTAGTAGCCTTATCTTCAGTTATGAGAAAAAGTATTGAGATGATAATGGGATATAGCAAGGATAAGTCCAGTCCAACATATATACAGTGGTTGCATCTATCACGCGAGTGATATATACAGTCATGATATATATACACTCTTTCTTCCTCCACTCGATTTAATTCGTCCATTTAAACCATCTCTGTCTCCTATTGATAAAGCGTACGTTGAATTTTTTATGCCATGTAGGTATCTGGGATTTTGTTGTGTACCTAACCAATTTTTTGTGTGACAGGTTCCCGTTCACAGTCCTTTATATCGGCTCCTTCAAAATGTTTGGACAATTCTGCGGCGAGGACAGTACTGTTCGGATGGAGTGGTAACTCTGCAGTTAGTAGCCAATAAATTCGTTTATCAGCACCCACTGGAATCGATCTGAGATGCGCGCTAACGAGCTGGAACAGATTTGAGACGCGCCACGTTGCAGTCTCAAATTATCCTACATGCAGCCCTTTTCCGCCGATGTGGCGCCTTCACGTGGATCCGTAACCACTGCGATGTCACACGGTTTTACAATCTGACGGTCTAGATTTAACGAGAGTCGACGGTCAAGATTTGGAGAGATTCGACGGCTCAGATTGGCAAAGATCTGACGGTCCAGATTTACCAAAATTCAACGGTTCAGATTGACCTATATCCGACGGCTCAGATTTCTTTAGATTCGACGGTCCAGATCTGTCTATATCTGACGGCCCAGATCTGATAGATCTAACGGCCCAGATCTACTAGATCTAACGGTCCATATTGGAAGAGATCCAACGGCCCAGATCTAGCTTGATTCAACGGTTCAGATCTTCCAGACCTAACGGCCCAGATTGGCCTAGATTTGACGGCCGAGATCGACCAAGATCTGACGGCGCAGATTTACAAAAATTTAACGGTTCAGATTGACTAATATTTGACGGCTCAGATTTCCTTATATCTGACGGTCCAGATCTGTCCATATCCGACGATCCAGATCTGTTAGATCTAACGGCCTACATCTTCTAGATCTAACGGCCCACATTGGGCGAGATCCAACGGCACAGATCAGACGAGATCCAACGGCCCAGATTAGACGAGATCCAACGGCCCAGATCAGACGAGATCCAACGGCCCACATTGGGCGAGATCCAACGGCCCAGATCAGTCGAGATCCAACGGCCCAGATTGGACGAGATCCAACGGCCCAGATTGGACGAGATCCAACGGCCCAGATCAGACGAGATCCAACGGCCCAGATCAGTTAATATCTGACGGCCCAGATCTAGTGTGATTCAATGGCTCAGATCATCCAGATCTAACGGCCTAGATTCGCTGAGATTTGGATAAATCAACGGCTGAGATATGGATAGATCAACGGCTGAGATATGTCAAATCTGACGGCCAAGATTCGTCAAGATCTGACGGTCCAGATCTGGGAGATCTAATGGCCTAGATTGACCGAGATTTGTCAAGATCCGACGGATCAGATTTTCCAGATCTAACGGGCCAGATCTGTCAGATCCAACGGTCCATATCTAACAGATCTAACCGTCCATATTTTTCAGATCCGACCGTCCATATTTTCCAAGATCCGACGGGCCAAATTTGCTTGATCCAACGGGCTAAATTTGGTTAGATCAGGACATATCCGACCATTTTGGGTAGAGTGCTATTTCCTGTCAAATTTGATGAAATTGGTTTCAGTTCGAAGGTCTTTTTTAAACCCAAATTCAAGGTCAATCCGCGAAGCTACACGCAAAAAATTTCTGCAATGTGATTCTTTCTGAAAGGGTTTTATATTTGTTGGCCAATTCTGTTGACTAGATCTGTCTAGATCGGCCCAGATCCGAGCAATTTGGGGGGAGTGCTATTTTCTCTGTAAATTTTGATGAAATTGGTGTCAGATTGAATGTTTTTTAACCCAAACTGAAGGTCGATCTGCGGAGCTACAAGCAAAGAATTTCTGCAATGTGATTCTTTATGAAAGCTTTTTATATTTGATGGTCAATTATGTTGCCCAGATCTGTCTTGATCGGGCCAGATCCGACCATTTTGGGTAGAGTGCTATTTTCTCTGTCAAATTTGATGAAATTGGTGTTAGTTTGAAGGTTTTTTAAATCCAAATTGAAGGTCGATCGGTGGAGCTACAGTTAAAGGATTTCTGCATTGTGATTCTTTCTGAAAGGGTTTTGTATTTTATGGTCAATTCTATTTTAGGGCTAGAATGTAGGCTTCGGGTAGATTGCTGAACTATGGGTTGCTTGCATGTGTTAGCAGAAACCTCGGTCTAGACCAGCAACATTATGCATTAATATGTGATCCCTGCCACCGTTCCCAACATTATGATTTATGTAAGCCATCCTGTTTTCAAGCTACGGGCAAAGAATTTCTGCAATGTGATTCTTTCTGAAAGCGTTTTATATTTGATGGCCAATTTTGTTTGTGTTAGAATGTAGGCTTAGGTAGAGTTTAGTGCGGAGTTCTTTGTAGGAAAATTTAATTCTGTTGCCCAGATCTGTCTAGATCGGCCGAGATCCGATCATGTTGGGTAGAGTGCTATTTTCTTCATCAAATTTGATGAAATTGGTTTCAGTTTGAAGGTTTTTTTAACCCAATTTGGAAGTCGATCCGCGGAGCTACGGGCAAAGAATTTCTGCAATGTGATTCTTTCTGCAAGGGTTTTATATTTGATGCCCAATTCTGTTTTAGGGTGAGAATGTAGGCTTAGGGTAGATTCCTGAACTATGGATTCCCTGCATGAGTTAGCAAGAACTGACCGAATTCATCAAATATTGGGAACTTGAACTGTGGCTGTTCTTTGGAAACCTGAACGTACTGCGTGTAGCATAAAACGGCAACCAATAAATCCCATGCTATAGGGCCTTTATTAGTCTTTAAGAGTACTTTTTTCTGTGCAGGGTCAGTGTGAAGTACACCTCTGCATCTGCGGATTGGGGACTCCCGTCTCTTCTGTTTGTCAGCAAAAAAATAACGCGACCAAATTATTTCCGGTGACTGCTCCATGACCATACAATACCGACGAGAACGCGGCTCATGGCCATAGCATACATGATACTGCCCATAAATACCAGGGTATACAATACAATATACGCATTAATGACAGGCTAATTTGAAATTTGATTTTGAATTTATTTACCCGCTCATTCGATGTTCGAATTTGAATTTATCTACCCGTTCAATCCATGGCTTGCCATGAGCAATCCCATGGCGGCGGCCATAACGCATGTTGTGCATAACAAGCAGGAGTTTCCGTTGGTGGTAGGCGTTGAGGATTTGCTGGTGTTGTCCGTGGGAACGGGGTAGTTTGATCGGCTTACAATTACGAGAAGGTGAGGAGATGGGGTGCCGACCAGTGGGCTAAACCGTTCATCACAATTGTGGGAGATGGAATTTCCGACACTGCCGATCACGCAATCAGCATGGCATTCGGGCAAAGCAGGCGCAATTACGTCCGGATTCAGGTAACCTAATAGTTGACAGTGGTGTATAATATTTGAGGTTAAACGGAAAAAATATATTGTGCATTGTAACTTTTTGTCCGACAAATTTAAAGCCTGCACTTTGCAATGGCTTGTGCAGTGCATTTTTCTATTTATTTTCCTTTTGCCCTTTACTGAACAAGACGTTGGTTATGGGATATACAGAGCAACGGATTCACAGACAAATCCGTGGTCGACACGGACGATCCGAGCGAGGCAAACGTGAAGATGCTGCTGAATTTTGCAGACAGCATGCTGAAGCAGAAGGGCATGGAGTCTGTCCCTTTCGGAGTAAAACAAAAGCTCTCCCTCAGCAATGCAGAGCGACTCGAATGGTTTGCGGACGAGCTCGTTTGTGAGCATCGATCGAGACTTTCGAGGCCGATTCCGACAGTAGTGCTGAAGCAAGCGACTCGTAGCCACTAACGACTCTGTGTGCTTAACACCATAACCAGTCTCATCATTCTTATAAATTAATAGCGTTCCTTAATAGGATTTGAAAGCAGTAAATGGCCGCTGGCTTGCGATCAAATGTGAGATCCAAGCATAGCTGTGCTGTTTCGTGTGTGTATATAATAATCTCTTAATCTGCGGATGATGCCAGCAGAAAGAAATCCTCCATCTTTCATTATCCCTGGGCACATATTGTAACTATTTACTGTGTCAGTTGATTTCTGAAGGGTTTTTGTATATTGAAAGTTTGTTTTCTTTTATCTTTTATTTTATATTTTATTTTTAAATAAACTGAAATCAATTTTTAAAGAATATGTGTCTAGTTTTCTTCACCTCTTTTGAGGCAAGGAAAGATTCACATGGTGATTATTATAACTTTGGTGTGGGGGCATATCGTTTTTTAGTGTGGCCTTTTTTCTTTTTCAATGATGTGGGGTATATTGTTTTTATTGTAGTTTTATTTAATGTTGAAATATAATAAAGTGCAAAAAGTTTAAAATTAGTTTTTTATATATAAAAATATT
>APFE031209062.1:0-14864 GCA_000404065.3 Pinus taeda
GTTAGTTTTTGGATGGGGGGTTTTTATGAATCTACCTTTATTATCTCTAGATCTAGGCATAAGAAAACATGACTTCTAAAATAATAATTAAAATCAAATCTATGTTGTGTTTTTGTTTATTTATTTATTTTTCGAAATCCTATAACTGCGCCTCCCTAGCAATGGCGCCAAAATGTAGTGGCCAATCTAGGGTGCTAGATTAGATTAGATTTAATATCAACCAAGGTAGGTAAACTTAGAGGCATGTGTCTAAAGTCTATAGACATAAAAGGATCCCTAACTAAGTGTCTACTGTGACAGGCTACAACACTCATGTACAGGAGGTTAAAATATGTTTCCCCTCACCTTAACACTCAGATCACCTAATTTATCTAACTGTCCTAAAGATATAGCATATTGCTAGACTGAGTTTTCAACCCTCTTACAAGGATATTATACACAAAATATCTTTCCAGCTAACACACTAAGCATTCATGAAAATCAAAAGCACACTGAAATTTTAAATGCATGAAAACAGAGTTCACAGAGATGCTTTGAAATCTAATGATTGATCAAATATTTTACAAGATATTGTTCAATGATCTAGCAATCAAATTCTCAAGCTATCACCATGAATATTATTTGCAAGAATTTCTAATCAAATCGATAAACTCACAGACAAGGAAATAACATTAAACACTATGCACACTATTCAAATTCGAAAATGCTATGGAAATGAAATTAACAGTATACCAATCTCCACGTAGGGCCCATCCATGCTTCAATGTCACACTTAAGAAACTTCAAGCGATGAGAGTGTTAACGCATAAGCATTGTAGGAGTAAAACTGTGACTGTAATTAAGTTCTGAAGATTGAAATCACATACAAGAGCAATGTTCTGAAAAAATACACAAAGATAATAATCGTCCTGGAAACAATACAATACACGGTCTTTATCTACTTGTCTCCTATCCTATCTCTAAATCGAATGTACATACATTATGCAGATGTTTATGCTTTTACAAAAGAGTGATTTTTGTCCTTTCTAATCTAAATCGATTTCCAAAAGCAAAACGAAATCAGTTTGGGAAACTATGGCTTTTTGCTGCCTTTGTGACCAAAAAGGCTGGGTTTGACCAGCATTGACCATGTATCCAGGAGTGTTATATTTGCTATTGAATCAATCTTTCACCATGCATGTACATTTCAGATCATGTTCCTATCCTTTGTTTTGATTTGCCTGCCATGCCACGTGTCACATCATAAACCATTTACAGGAAGTCATGACATCCTGTAATTTTTGTTGAAAATTTCTAATTTTTAACATAAAAATTCACAAATTAAATTTAATGTAAATTAACAAATATAATTCTATTGATTAATCAATTTCTATGGATATGAGGGGTTTATGGGAGAAAAATATAGACAAATGATGGGTTTCTAGAAGAAAAGGATGGCAATGAAATGGTACCAACACACACTGGACCGCTTCCAAATAAATTTTGAGATATTTTTATGGGATGATCACACCTGGTCTGAGATATTCTATTGGAGATGTTCGACTTCATGGATACACTAATGTTGACTGGGTATGAAACATTATCAATAGGAAAAGTACGTCTAGATGTTGTTTTAGTCTTGGATCTACCATGATATCTTGGAGGAGCAGGAAGCAAAAGTCCATAGCATTGAGTACTGCCAAGGAAAAATATATTGCCACTAGCATGGCTAGCTGCAAATCAGTTCGGTTGAGAAAGACATTTAGAGAGCCATTTGAGTAGGTTCTAGACACTATAGTGATATATTGCAACAACAAGAGTGGGACCTGTCTAGAAGAGAATCATGTATTCCATGACAAGTTCAAGCAAATAGAGATTCAACATCACTTCATTCAAGACATGGTGCAGAGAGGAGTCGTTCGACTCCATCACATATTGATAGATGAGAAGATTGCAAATATTCTCACCAAGGATTTACCAAAATTAAAGTTCTTGGTCTTCAGAGAGCATTTTGGACTGAGGGATGTACCCCTTGTTGATAAGGGGCGTTGCTGATCAAGGATGCTGAGCCAACTCTTTCCCCCTGTTTGAGCTCCTAAGGTAAGGAATTGAGATAGAGGATTCCTGGGGTTGAGGGAACTCTGGACAATAGATTATCTCTGGACAATAGATTATCACCCCTATCTATTACCCATAGGGTTGGAGTAGTAGCTCACCCTACCTTATTATTTACAGAGTATACCCCAATTAGCATCATACCCACAAGCTAGAATTGTTGGGATTTTCCCTCCTCATCTGGCCAATGGATTGAGGAGGCTTGGAGGTGTGCGATCCTTACCTCTTGGTAAGTCGGGTATCTCATCCAATCTAGGATTATGATGCAGGTGTTCTACCACATGACTCGTAAGGGTCATTGTTGGGAAGATCGGTAGGCAATAGGATGGATTGAGTAGTAGCTCCCCTACATCACCTATTGCTCGATATGGGTTCATAGTAGTATCTCCCCCATGATATTTCCAGGTAGTAGCCCGCTGGCAAAGATTCTGGGTAATAGCCCATTGATAGAGATTCTGAGTAGTAGCTCGATGGATAAAGGGTGATATATTTTTCTCCTCAGTGATTATTCTTATTTATATTCAAGAATGTCTCAATAGATATAGTTGAGGAGAGATGGGGTATGCAACAATAGGATGAAATATTGATAGATGGATAGATTTTAACAGGTGGAATCTTCCCTAGTTGAAAGGGAGTGCTAAAATATGAAACTGCAATCAAATTCCACCTTGGACAACTCATATGATGAATATGATGATGGCGTTGAATTCCTCTTTTTGAGAGGACCAAAATTGACCTAAATATCACCTCATTTGGACAAGCATAAGTTGGCTTTTGAATTTATGTATCCACACATGCACATTTAGACACGTCGGCCTCAACATCAAATGGACATTGTTGGACACCCATGGAAGCCTATAAATGCAAGAGACCTAGAGCTCATTTGGACATCACCAACTAAGAATATTCTTATCTTCTCATTGATTGGTTCACACAGGTATGAGGTAAGGTTGACAAAGGAAGTTTGCAAAGGTCCGAGATTTTAGGGTCCGAGGCTCACATTTGATCTAGGGTTTCTAGACTATAGTCGTAGGATTTTCACTGAGAAGTTTCAGCTATAGTTGTTGGGAAATAGGAATCAAGGGAGCTATTGCGATCTTATAGCCACTCTCACAGCCTCTCATGCATGCGATTGGGGGTTTTACTTAAGTTGAAAATTGAATGAAGTAATCTACAACTTACCAAAGACTAGAGAAGTTGTCTTTGATATAATTTGACACTGGAAACTTGTTTCTAAATGTTATTAGGTTGTATTACTGATGATATTGCATTGGGCTCATTGTACTCTCTACTAAACATTTATGGCAATCTAATAGAAGAAGAATTTAAAAGGGTTTTCCCCTTAGTGGGGTTTTTCCTTGGTCTTTGACCAAATATGGTGTCTCTTGCTGATGTGTTGATTGACTCATTTGTCATTGAATTTATTGTTCTATCTTTAATTATTGTTGATGAATGGAAAGACTAATTGTAATTGAAAACATTTTTAATTGAAGTGTGGATTTGGGCTAAAGTAATTGATACAACATAGAACAATCTGAAAATTAACACCTATAGCAGCGACATTGTCAGAAATGGAATCCATGATGCATGTGTAGATGATATGAATCTATTGGTGTAGGATTCACTATGGGCATACAAACATCCAATGAAACCTTACAACCACCCAATGCTATGAGACAAATACCAAGTTGTGGAGACAAGTTTCCTTTGGTGGGTTTTGGATCTCACTACCACTCCCAAAAATTATAACAACTATTGTTCATGTTCCTTGAAGAAATTGTCGATGCAATTATTAAATGGAACCCTAGATTGAATACAAACCAAATTTAGAGCAACTAGAAATAACATGTTATAGTGAATAGAGAAATATATAATCCTGAGGCTGAACCAAAGGTTATGAATAGGGAATATTAGGTGGAAAATTGATAACTTGACAGTTACACTAGAGTGATGGAGATTAGATTTGATGGCTGACTAGTACCTAGATTGACAGTGACCGAGTGCTCAAATCCAATGGTATGATAATCATTGAAAAAACATGAAATGCCAACTTTGAGATTGATTCGAATAGAAAATGGCATCAACCCATGGTATTCATCCACCCATGGAATTTACCCATGGTATTGTAAGTGACATCCACCCATGGTATTCATTCACCCACGGTATTGTGACATCCACCCATGGTATTCATTCACCCATGGAATTGACCCGTGGTATTTCAATTGAAAAATACTATAAGTAACAAGTCGCATTTTGTAAAAGGAATGTTTGTCCGCCACAATAAAAGTAGTGTTTGCATAAAAGATAATTTTTCCTTATCACTTTTTAATTAAGGGATAACATAAAAGTAGTGTTTGCGTGAATTCAAACAAACAAGAAGAGATGTTTTCCTTGATAACAATTTACATCCTCAAATATGATGGAAGTTGAATTTTATAGTTTATATCTAAGAAACAATGTGTAATTTAAGTTAACTTAATACTTGACAAAATATTTTCTCTTTAAAAATCATATATTGAAATTTAAAAGTAGAGTACATAGAACTCTATATACTTGAAAAAAAAATACCTTGTACATGAATTTCTAAATTCACATCAATAAAGATCTTATCCATATTCATCAATTCAAGTGGTTTAAATGAATGAATACTAACTTAATGGTAAAATCTACTTTAATTGTCGAGAAAAGGGTTATCTAATGAAAATATTGTTTGCATTTATAGTAAGGGAAACGTAAGATTTTCATCATTAACCCTTTTAACATTGATGGAGCATAATATTTATTCAGTAAAGACTACCATGGAAAAATGCCAAATGATATTAAAGAAAATGAAAGCTTCACTGAATCATTTAGATTTATGAGAATTTGTTTCATCTCCCATGGGTTGACTTTACTTATTCTTTAAATCTTTGGCTTCAAAGATGAGGTGTCATTTAATTCATTTATCCCTTACAACTTCATCAAGAACAATATGTGCATTTCCATGGGATTAATCATTGATATTAAAAGGCAATTTAGTGGGGGATGTTTTAGTTGACTAGGCTAGTTATGCACAAGGTCTACAATACGATGGACCATGGTCAACTAAGGCACCAGTGGAGGTGGTTCCTTAACTCCTCAGGTGGCTCCAATATGACTGAGAGTGCTTCATTGGCTAATCATCTGATGTTCATTGGCATACGAGGGGGCCGAAGTTGGGACCCCTACTCGATGGGGGTGCATTTAAGTTTGGGCGATTTGACAACCCACATGATTTCCATGTGTGAATGGGGAGTGGATGATCGGGAGGCTAACCGCGGTGAAGGAAAAAAGGTTATCACCTGTCCGATGGTGAGTTATACGTGGTTGCTCCACTGTCTCTACAACATCAAATCTCGTCAATTTAAAGTGTGGAAAGTGGTGGCAATACAATTTCAGTTCTACATTCCCCTAGTTATTATGATCTAGTAGGTGAGTTCACTCATGGCGGTACCTCAACCCCGTGCACACATGTTTGGGGTGATAAATGCGAGCATGAATCATGTGCTACAACACCCACTTGTCTTTCTTGTGTTATTACTCCTTTAGACACTGCATCTCGCTAACTATACTTGTTAGTAAGGAGTCTACTTTATAAGTGTGGGAGTATTACTACAGGGTTGTGGATTCTCTGTTTTGTGCTTGTGGATACACACCTAGTGCTCCCTATGGTGGCTTACAATAGTGGCTCCTTATTGTTCGAAAATCTCCAGCCAGGTTTGATTTCTTACTTCCATCCACCCTATTTTGTTTTCACGGGTCATCTTAATTTTCACGTGACTCTCCTTCGAACTGGCACATATTTTATATGTAATTATTTTCCATTTTTTTCATCCTATTTTTCCACAATACAACAACAGGTCCATCCTTTGAACTTTTCATTGTATTGCCATCTGCTTCCTAACAAATTGTTGACTCGACCAAAATTTCATTTCGCTGCACATTCCTTATTTGTGGGATGTGGTGTCCACAAAATTTTTCCTTGTGGTTTTGACTATTGGTTTGAGTTTCAAGTCTATTTAGCAACCTCAACTCTTCAAATCGGTAGTGTCATGTTTCTCTTTGGTAAACATGTTTTAGTTTCTCAAACTCTCCCCTACCAGCTAGTACATAGCCTCAGTGGGGTGCCAAGTCTAAGTTTAGTTGTTTTATACACTTGGCAAATGCCTTATTTTCACTCTCACAACTTCCTCTTGGAGTCTCATTTCAATTATTTTGACACAGTATAACTCTTTGCACCACCACTCCCTCTTACCTTCACTTGGATTTGGGTGTTTCACTACTATCTTGACGATGACACTCTATAGTTCTATCTCAACCATTTCGTCTTGGTGTATAATTTCCAACTACTCCTTCCCTCAGTCTCAGGTAATTGTGCTTGGGTGGTCTTGCAACTTGAATTTTCTCCTCTTCTTACTCATACTTTGCGGCATCAACCCCTATAAGGTCGACCTATTTCAATAGTTCCGATGGCACCATGGCTTCGCCAACCTAGCCAATGGGGAGGAACGTTAGGTGCTGCTTCCTCTTGGCATTGACGCTTTTTTGGATGGCATTCGATGACTTATTATTTCGATGTAGTCTCCGCAAAGATTAGAAATGAAATTCTTCAGCTGGAAGCTAAAGAATTTGGAGACAAAGCTTACCATTTAGATTCATAAATTACTAGTTCAACACTCTAATGGATCCTTGACTAGGTAAATTCTGGAAAAGGAGATTCTATTTTCTACACTCATTGGCTCTACATAGGCAGTTGGACACCTTGCTGCATATGCTAATAACAGACGAGAAATTTCATAACTATCAACTATTTTCTGAGCAGGAGGGGATCAAAAGGATCCTCCAGGACATATGATATGACTTAGATGACATAGGCTCCACGATGATCTGGGTGGAACGTTGTGTGGCTTCTGAATCAAACTTTAGCTCTAGTTCGCAACCTCCTACTCCAATTGTTGTCACCGCACCAGAAATAGATATTACTCAAGGCAATGTTAATTATGTTTCTCGTCAAGGCAACGTCAATGAAGCTTCTTCAATTATTGTTCTATATTAAGTATTATTGCTCTTGGTATATTTTGGTTTATGTTTAATTCTTCCTTTACTTAGGAGTTATGATGACTTTCATGGTTTACTGGAATATATATGGTCATGGTTTTGTTTTTGTTGTGAAGTCCCTAATATCCACTATATGGAATTTTGGACGGACCACCTTGTGTTATGCTACTATGCATGTCCTTTTTGGTTAGATGTAGACTATTGGGAACAAATGTTCGATAATGTATTAGCTTGTACAAAGTCCACACATAGTTTTCTAAAACAATATCATTATCGATGTAAACTTGGTTTTCTTATAATATGAATATTATCATCTAGATTACAAAAAAAAGTCGTTGAGAAAAATGTGAATCCATGTGGCAACCCAAACCATTTTGGTCCATAAACTTTTAATTCAAAACACTGAAACCATGTGGGAAATTAAACTGTTGTAATCCTCTACCTTTATCTAAGCAATGGGACACTTCTGCACACACCTTTGCAAGAGTAATTTCACTCTCCACGGGGTAGTAATAAGATAGAGTGTTTATGTTTACAAACATTCATTCATTAACTAATTTGGAGAAATTATGATGACGACTATTAATTAAACCTTAATAATTGTGTTTATTGTGTTGTTTGTATTCAAATAATCATATTTAGGGTGTTACTTGTATTTTATAAACTCTAAAATAAAACATGACTGATTTTAAAGAGAAAATCATGTTAAGTCCTCGTAGTATTTTTAGATCTACTATTAAATATATTTATTTTTAAATAAATTAAAAAATATACAAAATAGGAATAAATTAACTATGTATGTAATTTTTTTCATATATTTGAGTTTTTTTTTTTTAAGATTTAGATTGCTAAAATTAAGATAAATTTATTTTTACATTCGAAAATTATCAAAAGAATAATAACCATATGTTTATGTAAATATTATATTTATAATAATTTATTTTTGTATAAAGTGAGTTTTCTTATCTCTTTATGTAATACTTTTTTAACAAAGATGAATTAGTAACTAAAACACATTTCCCTTTACACTACATGAAATTGTATCACATTGTTATTGCTATAACCACTTTGGCCTGTAAAATAGCCATAAACCTACGAAGCCAATTATTTAGAATTTGAATCAAAGTGGATGACATTAACATTGAGTCTTAACCACTTAGATGACCATGATGGACATATACTTTGCAATTTTTATATTAGGTGTTTTTATCAATTTTTATCTTTTTCGTACATATAGATATTTAGATTCAGATTTGATTAATATGTATCTATATATAAATAAACATATAAATAAACATCTAATTATTTTTAATATACATATATTTAAATTGTATTAATAAAAATAAAAATCCAAAAATTCATTACCTATGTAAAATCTTGTATTGAAATTTGATCAAATTGTTAATGTAAAAAAATATTTACTATATGATTAAATTCTTAATTTATATTATCATAATTAACTTTCACTCATATAATATAACTCTAAATTTGTAAATAAATAAAATAATTAAAAAAACTAACTATATATTATAATAATGATTCATGAAAAATATAAATAAACATATTTATTTTTAATATACTTATAGTATATTAAATTGTATTAATAAAAATAAAAATCCAAAATTCATTAAATGTAAAAGCTTGTATTGAAATTTAATCAAATTGTTAATTGAAAAAAAAAATTATAATTAAACTCTTAATTTATATTATCATAATTAATTTTTACTAGTATAATATAACTCTAAATTTGTAAATAAAAAATAATAATTAAAAACTAGCCATATTATAATAATGATTCATGAAAAATATAAAAATCAAATAGTAATAATGTGATTGTGCATATTTATAAGAAAAATAATTACATTTGAATGGTAACTAGTTCATTTCATTATATATAATATTTTATTAATTCAAATTATAAATTTAACACAATGTGCCTCTCCTATTTCAATAATAATAAAATGGAGAAAACATTTAAATTTATAAAACATTTTCCTTATTTCAAATTCCATTTCTATTACATTCAAATAGGAAAATATGTAATAAAACAATAAGAACATGGATAAACAATAATAATGAATAAGTAATAATAATTATAAATCATCATATATCATGTTATGGGTAGGAAAATATGTAATAAAACAATAAGAACATGGATAAACAATAATAATGAATAAGTAATAATAATGAATAAGTAATAATAATTATAAATCATCATATATCATGTTATGGGTATGATTAGGTGGCTAAAGGGAAAGTTCCTCCTTGACAACAAGGCTTAAAATCATGCACTAAAATCATGCACTAACCATATCCAAGAGGCCAAACTTGTCTGAATCCCTATATAAACCCCCAAGATGGTCAACCCCAGAAGATTCTCTCTTGGGGTAATTGGATAAAAAGACAATATGGTTTTGTCATAAATGGTCACATTCACGTCTGTGAACACTTTATCATCATAACTTGGAGAAATGACAAAAAGAGGAAAGAAAATGGAATAATTCATTGGATTTGGAGTTTAGGGGCACAATGGATGTCTATTTCACGTGAGTACTTTTCAAATGTTTAATTTATTCCCCTTGATTTGATGGGAGAAATGAAACTCTTCCCTGGGAGAGGAGCCTTAGTCAATTTTATTTATGCTTTACATTTTAATCAAGTACTGACTGCGCATTTCGGTGGGATTAAATCATGGGCATTAAAATTTTGAAAGCCATGGGTCAAACTCATGACCATTGTGGTCCTTCTCAGAACGAAGCCAGGGGGCCACTCATGACCATTGTGGCCCTTCTCTAAAGAACCCATGTGGCATGTATGAAATTCCATGGGGCCACTCATGACCATTGAGGTCCTTCTCTAAAGAACCCATGTGGCATGCCTGAAATTGTTAGCATTTAGGTGGTCCTCTTAAGTCAACTTATAGTCTTCAACCCCAAGCTAAGCACAATAGTATTTTTTGGTCAACAACCTATAAGACATCCCCATTCTAACAAAAAGTGAATGTTATAAGGAAACTTTTGCTAATGGGCCTATTTTTAGTTATTGTAGAAATCTAAATCAATTGAAAAGATAATGAATACTTTGGATGCAGTTGAAAAAATCATATTCAAGGTGGTGAAATATTTTAGGATTTGTAAGTTAATTGTAATTTGATATTTCATAATAAAGTTAAAGTGATAAGCATTTAAAGTGATAGGTGGTGTAGTGGAAGTATGGTGAGTCCATAATACATATGATAAGTATTTAAAGTGATAGGTGGTGTAGTGGAAGTATGGTGAGTCCATAATCCATATACTTTAAGATTAAAATTTAATTTTGATATATTTTGTTGTTGCTTATATTTTGTTTAAGTGATATTTATAATTCTATTTTTAAAATATTGTGGGATTATATGAAATTTCAATATATAAAATTAATTGTAATATATTAAATTTTAATATTAAAGAATATTATAAATATTGATTTGTAATTTGATATGGATATTTTTATTAGATAATTTATTATAATAAATTTACTAAAATATATTAGAAAAGTTGAAATCTACCATATGAAGGTTTATATCGTTTTAGATTTTTGGATATATTAATCACTGTTTATTGCATATGCATGCAAATTATACTTATGCAAAAAATAAGAATAATGAAATAAAACCCACAAACTACAAATTAACACAAGATATAAATTGGGAAACTTGTTCGAGAGAAAACCTCATTGGAAGGTCAGGCTACTTTGCTCTCTTTCTCTAAATGGAAAATGGATGCAAGTACTAAGAAGTGAGGCTTATGGCCCATGACCACTACAATGCACAAACCATCTCTATTTTCTCTCTCCATATGCACTCTCGGCTACTATGCTCATATATGAAATAGAATGTACTCGAATAGAATGGAATCTCTTTTCCTCCTAGTGGCCCAGTTATAACACAACCTGATAGCCTACTAGTGGTTAAGTTTGACTTCTTCAACTCTTAACTAGAGTTACAATATGTACTATTCTATAGTTTTCCTCATCATGATCATGTGGCTAGCCACTTTTCGATCAATAATGGGTGCTGACGTGGCATCCTCTCATATTATGGTGGTCAAAACAAGAAGGTCAACTTTTGAGTGGCATAAATTTTGCATATAGACTTTGATTGAGGTGATGCTTGTGTTGATGTTGGAAATATATCTATGTGTAGAATAGCGCAAAAATTTGAAGCACTTAAGAAGAAAAGTTTTACCCCCAAAAAATTCCATTTGATTCCTCAAACTTCTTCTCGAAGGTTTCGACCACCAATTTGCCAAAATGGGACATGCTAGTAAAAATGTTCCTGTGAGCTAATTCCTCCACTTTTTCCACTATGAAAGCTTCAAGATGGATAACAAATCGTATAATGATATAATCTAGATTAGACACTATGTAGTCTTTCTCATAATGTTTGAGGAGGCCAACCTCCATCAAGAGAGATCATGTGGCTTATGAATAGGGCATGGAAATATCTCTCACTCCCTTTTTCATGTATCCAAGACTACAACATCAAAAAATTCATTTGTGGTTCCTATACTTCTGCCCGATTCACATAATACATTCATTAGAAAAATGTTTAAATCTAAAGTCAAAGCGTTCATATATCCAAATGATATGATTCATTCATTATGTAATTTAAAACTTAGTGCTCCATATAATATAAATCACATAGGTACACATTGGTTTGTGTATAATAATAGAATACACGATAAAGCACACTATATCTTAAACAATGCAAAATATCATTGAACATTGAGTGTGGTGCACTTTAATAAGTACAATGCATCATTTTGGTGCATGTCTTTTAACCCCATTAGCAATGTCTCTAAGGAAAGAGAGAAAACAATCATATGAAGCTATGTGTTCTTCTAGGTATTGTAGTGTGGTTATGTGGAAACGACACACCACTTGCATTACATCCAACAATGGAGTGAAGAATGGGTATGCACTAGCAATTTGATGCATTCTTTCTACACTATAGATGTCGTGTTTACTAAAGCTGAAGACATATCGTAATGTAGGTTGACTACTTCATACTCTCACCAATGTGTTTATGATGAGGGGATTCCCTATGCACAATATGTGTGAACATGCACTAACACACTACTGTGTTAGTACACATGTTGATTTTATTTAACCTTATCTAACAATGGTACATATAGGTAACCAAAAGTCATTGCAAAATCCATAATACACTGTGACTACTTCAATTGTACATCAAGGTTGTAGGACACACCCATGTTAGTGTAGAGTATAGTGCACTAAAAATAGTGCAATGAGATGTGCCCCTATTCTATCTAATTGCATGTACCTCATATATATCATCCATATGTTCATCTTTATAAGATTCATTACATGTTGTACTTCATGAGCAACACCATCTTTAGCACACATGGTATCACACCACTATGGTATGTTACCAAAAAAATGCACCTTGTTGATGTAACTTATTCATACACAAAAGCACCATGTAGACGCCTTATTGTCATTCGAAAAAACTGAAAAAACACTAACTAATTTTACATTAAAAGAACAAAAACATGAAAATATAAAGGCTTAACACAAAATTCCATGGTTTAATCTCTATGGTTAACTAGGCATCATTGTGGGAATGTGAAAGATGTTCCAATGTTTTTTGTTTTTTTGTTTCTTTAAATAAAATTGAGGATTTTAAGCTATCATAAATGGAAAGTGAGGACAAAATTCAATAATTCAGAAACACATAATTTTAGGGTGTGGTACAATGAAAAAAGCATCGATGCTTGGAAGAGAGGAAGGTATTGAAGGATTCTAAAAATGGAAAATCAACTAGAGTAGTTTCTTTGTTGTAAACACAATATACCTTTTATTCCAATGCATCAAGGTGTTTCTTTGTGTAGTATATTAATAAACCTATAAAATTACAAAACACTAAAGGACTTTTCCCCACAAAACATCTACCCACCACCTCTACTAAGAACTATTACTAAAATGAATAAGAGAGAACATACTCACTAAACCTTATTTTATTTATAATGAAAAAATTACATTTATATAATAAAAAATATCAATAAATATTTATGAAACTTGATTATAAATATTTATCTATCTATCTATATACAAAATCTAGACAATTATTTATATTACCTTACAAAACAAAGTGCATGAGTCTTAATATATGTCTTTTAGTCTACCACTAGGAAAACCATACTACTCACATAGATATGTGGCTTTATGCCAGAATATCAATCCAAAATAAATAACATAGAAAAAGCGTTCATAAGAGTATGATAAAGTTTGGAAATGGACTATAAAATTTAAATTAATAGCTACCTAGAAGGAATTATAGTAGCCTTGTGAAATATGAACCAATTCTCTTCAAAACGGAGAGCTCAAAATTAGTTAATTTCTTTGTCCTTAGAGATACATTGGAGTTCAACTACTCCAATGCAGAAAAAGAATCCTTACTAAGCTTCAAATCGTTCCACTAATACGTTTCCCAAAATAGTTTTTATTTTCTAGTACAAGTCTATAGTTTGGTAGTATTTGGTCTACTTGGTGCGGTTGTTCCCTGTATTAGGGATATAATGGCCCACATTGTCTTCTACTTTTTCTTGGAGATGAATTAGTGCCTTTCCACTTGAGATTCTTGCTCCACATTGTTTATTTCCCTATGAATTGAGGGTGGAGTATTCTCCCAGAAAGTTGCAACCAATCTTTTAAAATTTGATTGAGCTTTGGTGCAAAGGGGCTTCTTGTTTCTTCAACGAACCCTACAACCATAGGAGGAGGTATCTCTTGACCTATTGGACAGAAGGAACAAGCAACATGTGTGGCTGACTTGAAAGGCGACGAAACAAAACAAAGGGACTAGGGGAGATGCATAAGATCCCTCAAACAAAGATCGTAGATGAGAGTTCAGGAAAGAGGGAAGATGATGGTCATTAGAGGAAGAAAGGAGTGACCACCCACAAATCAACATAAAATAAAACCAAACATAGAGGACAGGATTCAAGGAGGCAATAGGGTGCTTAAGAAAATGGATAGAAAATATTCAATTGAGAGAGAGAGATAGAGAGAGATATGGTCACCCACAAATCAAAGAAAGGCTAAAACAATCATAAATAAAAGTGAATAGGGATCGGTTCTTGGACCTATAAGCCTTAGTTAACTCTGTACCCATAAGGCTATGAACTAGGAAAATGAAAGAGAACCAAAATAAGAAGGAATGGTGATGCCAATTCAAGACAAAGTCACAAACTAGAAAGCAATTAAAAGCATAACCTTTCCCTCCGTTTCAAGGAGCCACCGCCATTTCTAAGGAGCCACCCAAAGTTGCCAAAGTGTAGTTATGCATGGGTGTGGGAGGAAACAAAATAATATTTTCGTTGAACTAGACTAATTTTGGAGAGACTTGAGTGAAACAATACAAATACTTATAGGCTTGTTTGACGATAGGTATTGTCATCCTTTACTCAAAGGATTAGGGGGGAACCTGCTAAGATCTCATGCATATAAATGATCATAAATACAAACCCTGCAAATGATACTAAACTTAACAATATTAAACCTACTCTAGTAATACAGATATCTTTTATTTAATATAATCTTCTAAAACAAAATAATATTCTTCATTATTTAGTTTATTCAAAACTAAAACCTCAAAATAATATTCTTCATTATTTAGTTTATTCAAAACTAAAACC
>APFE031209064.1:0-11434 GCA_000404065.3 Pinus taeda
TTGATGAGGATTCATTTGTACAAGTGTTTGGAGAAAATTCATCAAGAAAGTAGTCACAGGAACCTAGTACACAACCATCAGAGCAACAAGGAACCTCCGAATTGGCAGAAGCTTCAGAACAACAAGAAGAATCTGAGAAGCCCAAAATCTCAAAGGAGCTGGCTCAACCTCTGCAAATCACGAGCAACCCTCCTCGGTTGCAGACTCCCTCAATGAGGAAAGAAATCTTAAAAGAGATAGGGAAGAGGCCACTCCTTCCAGCAAGCCACACAGAAGAAGAATATACCGAGGAGACCACAGGCAACACAGTGGCAGAAAAGATAGACAGTATGCAGACTATCCCATCAGGTGGTACACCATCCACCTCACATATACAAGCATTAGAAATACAACAAAGCACAAAGGTGTCTTATTTCAGAGATTTCTCTGAATAGAGCCAAGACATTAAAGGAAAATACAAATAAGTTAAAGCAATGAATGAGAAATTAAAAGCTCAAACCTATGCTCACTACCTCAAAATTGCTCCAACTAACCAAACTAGGCCTATGTCATCTTTTGACATAAAGGAAGGAAAAATGCAAATGAGCTTCCTCAAACCAACTGTACAATAGCCAAGATAAATGGCTAACTATTTGAAGAGTGATTTTGAAGTTTTGGTAAAGGATATCCATCCAATTGAACAAATAGAACTGCACAAGCTGACTGGTGAAATGGTCTATTCCACATTGAATAATAAGTCCATCACAACACATTAGTTACAAAATTCATTGCACAACACCACAACACAACTGCAACTGGAAAAGGCCTCCTCTCAGGCTAAAGACATCAGAATAAAAACTTTAGTAGACCTGGTGATAGAATTGGGACACAATCCTAAAGATGACAAAGAAGCTAAACAACTGATTAAGAAGAGAAATGATGATATAGCTACATTAAAGAAGCATCATAAGATCCCTCCTGTCCACCATCCTCAAACTATAGAAGTCATAGAGAAACAAAAGGAGGAAGAACTCATGGACTTAGTCCTTAAGTTAAATTATCAATTAAAAGAAACTGAAAAGGAATTGAAGAAAGAAATACAGTGTAAGTAGAGTGATCTGGCCACTGCCCCTCAGACTGTCATACCCACAGTTTCTACAGCAGTACCCTCCACTCTAGCAACTTCTTTGGCATCAACACTTCCACCAATGACAACATTACTAGTATCATAGACTATTCCAACTACAGGTACATCAACCAGTGCAGGAACAACAATAGAAAAAATAGATGAAGTTATCAAAGACATGGAACAGATGAGTATCCAAGCTACTGAATTGAAAAACCTCAACGAAAAAATATCAAGTATGGAAACAAACTATGAACTTGCACAAATTCATAAGAAAGAAAAAGAAAGGAAAAACAAAAGGATGGAGGAAAGAATCAGAGTCCATGGAGGAAAGAATCAGAGTCCTGGAGAAGGACTTAACACTAGAAAAATCACTGGGAGATATGAGACATATGTTGTGGGCCAATATCATTGATTCCATTAATGATATTTGGCCTTCTATCTAGATAATTTTTTTCAGACTGAACTATTCAAGATAGCTATGGAAGCTCTACAGAAGACCAAAGAAGAATTGGGAGATAGGCTTGAAGAGGCGAATCAATTGATTATTTTTTTGAACAGAAGAAATTTGCATCAGCGAGAGCAATTAGAAATTGAGGATCGAATAGCTACCATCGTTGAAATTAAGAAAGTTCTTACTAAAAGGAACTTGATGCTTAACTTAGAAAAAATGTGTCAAAACATTCAGATAGATATATATAGCTTCGTGTTCAAGTATGGAATTTTGAGAGAGAAAGGACTTCCAAGCCCATTGGTCATAAATGACAAGTTGACGACACATGAAGACTATATTGAGAGACTAAACAAATAGGCCGGGATCCAAGCTAGCTCTTCAGCATTAAAATCACTACCTACAGGAAAGGTGCTTTATGATGGCTTGGAAAACCTATTTTACATATAACATGAAGTGAAGCACCTATTCATCGACAGACCCAATTTTTTAAAGTACACAGAAGCTGATGAAGTGTATAGGAAGATGATCAGAATGAAAATACCAGATAACGAATGGTGGACCAATATGATAGATATACTATAAGTTACTATAGTAAATCTATGGAGTTAAAAATGTTTACTACAATAAATTTTGGTAAATATAGGTAAAGAGTATCAGCACAGGCAAAGAGTATTAGTAGGTGACGATAAGAGTGAATTCCAACACACAATTACCAAAGAAAACTACAAGAGACAAATCTAAGTTCCAGCACCCAGAACATTCACAAATAGAGGGACAACAAACAATATGTTTTCCATCTATCTCTATCTCCATGTGGAAGATAAATTTTGTTTCCTACAATAAATCTCGTGTAGTTATGAGATATTTTGTAATATGTTTTGTATAAATACTTCACAAAATGAAGTAATTAGGATGGATTAAAAAACATTTCAGAAAACTTGTGTTTTGAGCTAAAGGAGCTATTGTAATCAAGGTTGGATTGGTTTACTGGATTAAATAAATCTAAGGACATTGCACTTGATTCATGTGTGTTGTGGGAAATAAATAAGTATCATTTCTCTGAGTTTGAATATTGTTTTCTCCTTTATGTTATGAAATATCACATGTGTTTTCTTATGAATCTCAAAAGCAAACAAGGGATAGTACTATCAAAATTAGCTTAAGTGATTTCTATTTTAATTGTTTTCTTATTCAATGTTTTCTACTAAATTTCTTAAGTTTAGGAATTCTTAGTTGCTCCCCTACTTTCGTAGTTCATTCCCTCTATTGGCTCCTAGTACAGGATTCTTAATTGCCCTTGCTACTTGCCAAAAATCCCTTCTTCATCTTAATCCCTATTAAGGATTCTTCATTTCCCTTGGCCCCGGTTAAGATTTTCAGATTTGTCCCTGCAATGCTAGCTTGCTTTGTGAACTTTTACCTTACTGATTAATCAAATCCTGTTATACTTTTACTACTTCACTCCATAGCCCAATGGCCCGAATACATGTTCTGCCCATCTGTTTCCTTAATTCCACCAAACAAAACAAAACAAATCTCATGAGCCTAGGATCTATACTTAAAAGATTGGTTTGTATTTACCTTAGATCCTTTCCTTCTATTAAATAACTTCTAAGGAAAATCTGAGTGATAACAGAGCGCCTTCAGTATAATTTGCAAATATCTCAACATAATAATCTCGACAAGGAAATAGTTAAAACAATTGTTATTAGACGAATGCAGGATGATTTCCCTGATATGCTAAATCTCTTGGGGAAAGGAGATATATCCAAGGAATGTTATGATCAAATTGCCCAACTTTTTCAAAGTAGTTCCAGAGGATCAATGAGAAACAAGGCCATGACATATGATACTTTTAATATGATTCTAAAGTCAACCAATAATGGGAAAACAAAAGAATAAATTAGGAACCTTGTGGAGAATTTTAAAACTAAAATTTTGAGCTTGATTTCCTCTCAGTTTGGTGTCTTTCATGCAAAGCAGAAACACATGGAAGTAGAGAAAGTTCTAGCTATATTATACTCTAGGTGCACAAAGAAACATCCTCTAAGGGAGTGCCCACTTAATAGATGCAACATATGTGAGAAGGATCATTCCATATAATATTGTGCCTCAATACCTATATTAAATGCTATCTAAAAGGAGACATGAAAGGATATTGAACAAAAATATTTTATTGACACTAAGAAGCCCTATCATTCTAGGTCATCAAGTATGTTGCAATAACCCATCTCTTATTTTAATTCTTGGTTTGGTATCTATGATCCTCAACAAATTCCCTAGAAAATGAAATACTCAATGTTATAATGGTCCTAAACCCTATTAATTATAATGTTATATCTCACCTTTTAAAATAAAAAAGTAGTCAATTTATTGAGTACAAATTTCAACCCTCTAATTTATCGCATCTTGGAAAAAGGGTTAAATTTTCCCTTAGCTACAAGAAAATCCCTATTGAAAAAAAAAATTGTAACATAGAATGTGCGATTAAAGACCCGTCTAAAAACATTAAGTAGGTTATAAGATAGGATTGTGTTGTTGTCATTAGGAAATGTAAACCTCCCAAGAGTAACATCAACAAACCTAAATCCTTAAATCCTTAAATGATAAATCAAATAGTGTTTTTCTAAAAGATGATAAAGGTGGGTTTGTTGTAATCTTATATAAAGTTGAATATATGAGAAAAGGGATAGATCACCTCTCTAGTGAAAAAAATCTCAATAATAATCCTATTAAAAAAATCTTGAAAGAGGTCTCTTGTGCAATTAGATCTAGTAGTACCCTTGAACCCCTTAGAAAAAATATTATTGAGAGAAACCCACTCACACCAAGGATCTATGGGTTTCCAAAGATACATAAGTATGGGCCCCCACTAAGGCCCATTTTCAATACAATAGGTGGGCCCACTTATCTTCTTGCTAAGTTCTTAGCCCAGAAACTCAAGACCTTTGTTGGCCTCGCGGAGTCCTACATTAAGGACTTTTCACCATTGTGAATGAACTAAAACATATTAAGCTAGATCCTAGGGATACTTTCATGAGATTTAACATTGTCTCTCTTTAAAATATATCAATCACTTTATTAATTTTTACGCTTCCAAATTGGTCAGTATCTACCTACCTCTACCTTTTTCAGCTTCCAAGATAAATTCTATGAGCAAAGTTGTGGATTTTCCATGGGTTATCCACTCTCCCCTATAGTTTCTAACTTGTTCATGGAAGATTTTGAAACCAAGGCTTTGAATTTTCCTCAATTTCACCCTAATATTTGGAAGAGGTTTGTCGATAATACCTATGTCATTTCGCCCCATCGTTAGGACAAGTTAAACTTGTTTTTTCAACATATTAATTCTCATTCTGATTCCATTAAATTCACAAAGGAATTTGAGGTATATGGTATCTTTCCTTTCTTTGATGTTATTATATCTAGGATGGAAGATGTTTCCATGCTACACCAGGATTTTCGTAACATGACTCACCGAAAAAAATATCTTCATGTATGTTCTTATAATTATTTGGTGCAAAGATTTTGAGTTTTTAACACAATCGCTACCCATGGTTTGATTATTTCTGATGAGAGTCACTTGGATAATGAGAAAATCCATCTCCCAGATTTTTTTTTAAATAATGACTATAGAAAACACCATGTTCTCATATATTTTTAAAAACCTACTAAAGGACCTACAGTTAAAAATGAACTCGAGGACTAGGTTACCATTTTCCAACTTTCCTTCATCCGTGAGACCACTAACAAGATTGCTCGTATTTTGAAGAAGCATAAGGTCTTCACCACCTTCAAGATACTTAACACCATTTAGATCTCCTGTAGATTCGTCAAAGACCGAGTGGCCATTAGAAACATGAAAGGTATTTACTTAATCCCTTGCTCCTATGAGATGCTTTACATTGGGGAGACTAGCCACTCCATCAATCAAAGAATTTAGGAGCACACAACTGACATTAAGCATAATCGTTCATGCTCCTCATCTCTAGCTGATAATGCTAAGAAAACCCAAACACCACGTTTGTACTCAAGACTCCTAGGCCATTGCTAAGATTAATCACTTCCATCATAGGGAGTTGAGGGAGACCATTGAAAGTGAGAAAAAGGTGAATATATCAAGATGGATTATGGTTGAAAATTAAGTAGCAATTGGATTCCCTCCATTCCTTTGTGATCAAATTTAGTTTTCCCAATTTTTTTATCATCTACTTAAGTCCTATAAAACATAATTCATAGTTTTAAAATATTTTAATATTAAAAAACATTATTCTTTAATATCGGATAAATATAAAAATATATAAAGTTTCCTATAATATAAAATATACTTTTAATTAATAATTTTCATATATAGAAGTCATAATTCATAACTATATGCATATTATATAGAATTATCAGATATATTAAGCATTATAATATATCTTTATAAATAGTGGATATAAGAATTTATAACCATTAGATATATTTGTTTCAATAATGATTTGTAATCATAGATTTAAATAAAAATATTAAAATATAATTTTTTATAATAATATTATATAAATATAGTTTTCTAAAATTATAAAATATTATTTATAATACAATAAATAAAAACCTAAATATTTTTTTTAAATAAATATTATATTGACCATCACATAAAAATTTATTAAATATTAAAATAATTTAATTATTATATTTATTATTATTATTAATTAGTGTGTTGTTTGTGTATTGTTTATTAAATGTGATGGACATTAGTATATAATCAATATAGTATTTAATATGATAATAATTAGATATACGATTATAATTTAAATATTATTTTTATAAAATATATATTATTATTATTTGGTTTATTAAATAATTTATTAGTTTATTGTAATAAATATTAAATTTTATAAAATATCAATGATTATTTTTTATGTTTATATTTTAAACATTATGTATTTTTATTATTAAAACTTTAGGTAGATCGGATTTTTCATCTTTGTTCGGATAATGTATCACATTAATTGGTTTCAATTTCTTGTCAATTAAGAACACAACTCTCACAATAAGAGCCTTTGTTTCTAGGACCTCTTTATAGTTCTTTGCTAAGGCATGTTCCTTTTTCAATCATTGAAATAACCTCTACTCTAAATTCAACTACTACACAATAAACCTCAAGCTACAGTGGGTGTTCATATAGTGATGGTTCGTACTGACCAGCCTATGTTAGTAGTTGAATAGAATTACTAATAAGTGTGATTAAATAATGGAAAAACCAAAAAACATCAACACACAAAACTTTGTTTCATGTGCCCCTGGGACCTACCATGATGGGGTAGGTCAAGTTAAGGCTCTGATACTAACACAAAGTTACAGAAAAAACACTATATAGTTCACATTGGTCAAATGAGTTTACAAAACACACATAATATAGTTCACATTGGTCAAATGATGGTATATATAAATGGCGTAGTGTAACTTATATAAGAGAAACTATTTCATCATAATTCACCAAAATTAGACAATACAATTTCAATATTTTTGGTTATTTAAAACACATCTTTGAACCCTTGAAAACCATGGAGCACTTGAATTATGCACATCTTTGGATTTAGAACCCTTGAAAACCATGGAGCACTTGAATTATGCAAATTAAACAATTTAAACTCAAGTTCTTAAAAATCTTTGTCAAATTTTGGTTCAAACTAATCAGAAAAATTGTCATGAAAAAGTCATCTTATCTATAAGTTAGGCTACACCCATATAAATATGGAGAGTGACTTACAAATATACGATAACTAACTTAATTGAGAGAGTATCTTAACCACACACCAATATAGGACTACTAGTTGGAGGGAATCACACAACAACTCCACTAGGCCTAAAACATTTCCTAGAATTAACACATATTGATGCAAGTGGGAATTGCATGCTCTAACAAGAACAACTGTCATATGAAGTGAGTTATGATAGTATATTTACATACGAACACAACCACATTAAAAATATTAATGTCTCTATATTCAGGCTTCTGTGATCCATAATGAATTAAGCAAAGTCATTCAGTAGAAATCACATAAGAGAAAATTTTGACCGACCCGTTTCGAATCAACAAGTGTGGTTCATCATCATGACCAGATAAAGATGCAGACTATGGAAAATGCTTAAATAGAGAGCCTTTGTCATGGTTTGCCTCTTCATTTGGTCCTAGAGATGAACCTCACTTGTTGGTTCGAAACACGTCGGCCAAAAATTTCTCTTATGTGATTTCTAGCAAAAGGTTTGGCTTAAATATTAATGTCATTGATATAACCGAAGACTTCATAAATATATAGATAAAATACCTATTGCAACAAAATTATTATTATTAATTTTAAAAATATTAATGTGGTTGATATAGCCCAAGGCTTCATAAATATATAACAAAAAGAACTATTGTAACAAAAATATCATTATTAACTATTGCAACAAAATTATTATTGTTAACTTTGATTTTACTTAACCATTAATAATATGAGGCCATGACAAAGAAAGACTAGTGTTGAGAGTTACTATCCTTTACAACCAAGATATAAGACAATTTTATGCTTTGAAAATCAATAGGAAATTGGTGGGGGGAGCCTTGTGGTAGGAATATAGTTTTTAAAAATTAATTAAAAGCCAATGCAACCTAACAACCATAGATAAGCATGCATATACATAGCATATTCCCTTGAAAACCAATCTAGGATGTGAGTTAGAAAACATATAAAGTGAAGAGATCTCCATCCACCTTAATTTCAAATAAAAAACCTTTAGCTAATTGAAAATCACCTTTGTCAAATTAAATATTTCCATATAAAATACTCTAAATCTTTATAATTAAGAATATTAGTTTTATATCTCTATATAATTTAAAATAAAATTCTATTTCCATCAATTTCCTCAATACTGAGCATGCCTGCAGCATGAGAAGTATAGCGTATTTCAAGTGCATAAAACTTTTCAAAAGCAAAATTTCAATGTGAGGTTGTGTCCAAATATGATCTGATATTCAAGGTCAGTCTACAATCATAAGAAGTTCTTTTGTCAGATGCCAATGCAGCTGTCAAGGTTACGCAAAGCATAATACAATAAGCAAACGCAGAGTTCATTGCCGGTTAGTTGAAGATGCAGAGCACTGAATTCATGGACAATTCGAAAGATATCTATAAAATATAACGTTGTGGGAATTACTCTAAAAAAGCTCAATTACTGAAGCACACAGGATTATTGTTATTGAAACACGACAATGGGTGTAGGTGTATCTGATGAGAAGAATGCGCAGACTGCAATGGTTATGCTTCCCATTAGGTTTGATGAGAAAGTGCGCAGACTGCGCTGTTTCGCATTAGTTTGGAGGTGCATGATAAGTAGTTGACTTTTATGCTAGAATAATGGAGTATGGAGTGTTTAGAATTGTCATTTGTTTGGTCGATGAGTTATACTCTTAGTTTATTGACTTTTTAGTTAGTTATGAGTTGGTTTTTTTTATTACATTTGTTATTGTTTATTTTTAGTATATTAGACTTTTATGATTTAGAATATTTAATATCTGTAATTTTTTTATAAATGTGATATGTGATCTGTGTAGTTTATTTTTTTTGTTTTTTATTTATTTATATGTTTTTTCGGTGTAATTTGTTTTTGGCATTAAAGTAGTTGGGACTTCGGATCCACTAGTGGATCTTGCATACATTGGATGAGATGGCTAGCTTGAGAGTGATTTGACAATTACTCACAAACCATAGCTTCATGGTAAATTAGAACTTCAAATTTTATTCACTTGTACTTCACTATTTCCACTCAATTTATTCAAAATTTCATTCTAGAAACTCTTAGAAAAAAGTTATAACAAAAACTTCATTATATTTTTTAATGCAACTCATGACATGAAATAATGAACTTTGCATCAAAGTGGTTATGGAAGAACTTTGGGTTGGCTTCAATATGCTAGCATGGGTGTCACTTCATTGTTATCTTGGAGCTGAAATAATTAGTTATATTAATCAAAAGTTCCTTAATTGCACGATGAATGTGCTTGAATTGTTGAAGAAATTTTGGTATGGAAGATTGTAAACATTCTTTTATGGCCATGGAGCTGAATTTGAAACTTTCAATATTTGAAAATAGGGAATTGGTTGATAGCACTAGGTATACAAAATTGATTAGAAGCCCCTAAGGAAAAGATGGAGTTAGGCAAAAAAAAAATACTAAACTCATTTATTTTGGTCTTCCTTACTAGAAAAACAAAAACAATTCACTCTCATATGCTAATTTTGTAAAGTAAATGGATGAGAGAATATTTATGGCTATTGTTCAAAGATGATATCTTCTATTGCAAAATATAAAAGATAGTTGCTAACTCATATTTATCGCTATTGTTCAAAGATAATATTTTCTATTGCAAAATATAAAAGATAGTTGCTAACTCTTTAGTATAAGTGTTAAAGATATCAACTTAAAAAGCAACGTATAGAATTAGAGTGAGATTTTTCAAGATCTTGGTGTAATTAAAAAATCTAGTCCCCTCATCTAAAATTAATGAGCAAAAGCCAATTAACAATAAAGATCACCACTGATTTGCATCTAAGTAAATGCTAGTTTATCAAATCTCTTAATTATCAGAAACATCATCAAACCCCAATTTTGTTTATCTAAATCAAATTAATTACAACACTAAAATTAATTTTCTTGTAATTGATTTTCATAAAAATTAAATTCAATTTTAAGTTAACTATTACAAGACTAAAATTAATTTTCATGAAAATGAAATTAAATTTTAAATTAAAAAAATTAGTTTTTTTTTTCAAACCCAAATTTAACACTCTACTAAGAGCATTATACATACATCATTAAGACATTTTGCTGCTTTACTATATATCTCGTTTCTCGTTTTCCTCAAAATATACATAATTTGATGGCCTCTGTCATCATCCACAAAACAACTATCGCTCATGTCTAACGGTAATTTCACGGATCACAGTCAACAAATTCCTCTCTTACTACCGGTTAAAATCTCGCCAGTGTTTTCGTTGTATGTAAGTGTCGTTATTAGAGATCTCACTAACCACTTTCTCAACTCAGAACGATTGGAAGTGTTGGAACTACTACACCTACATGCAACTACTACACCTACATGCAGACTCTAAGTTAGAGCATGCAACTACATGCAACTACATGCAACTGCATGCAGACTCTTAGTTAAAGCATGCAACTACATGCAACTACATGCAACTGCATGCGGACTCTTAGTTAAAGCATGCAACTACATGCAACTACTACAGATCTACATGCGGACTCTTAGTTAGAGCATGGGATTGCATGCAAGATTCTTTTTGCATGACTTACTCCTTGATTTGCTCATTCTTTAACTCCGCAACTGACTAGTTATCTCTGGAACTTGTTGTAGGTGTTGAGTCTTCTCATTGATCACCACTATAGTTCATTACCTTGGGATCTTCACCCACTATAGTTCATTACCTTGGGATCTTCACCCAGTAATGCTATATAATGAGCATTGTAACATATTTTCTAATGAATCATTCTTTTCTTCTTTCAATTTTCTTTTAATGTTTTTGCTCTGCAAAGCTGTGTGTTCAACCTTTACTAGCTAGATTCATCTGTGCAGGTTTTCTAACACATTTACATGGTATCAGAGCCCACAGTTTGCTAGATAAAGGCGCACCAGTACTTTATTTTGCAGGTATTACAGCTCGGAGATCGAAGATTGACAGAAAAATGGAGTTTCCCAAAGCATCGATCCTAACACCGTACAACTATCACGAATTGAAGGACCAAATGGCTCGATACCTTCGCCAAAAAGGGTTGTACAGGATTACCATGGCTACAGAAGTGGAACCCACTTCAGCCATAGAGAAATCCAAGTA